>OU015497.1:173150958-173345958 GCA_907164885.2 Dolomedes plantarius
AATTCTGAAAGATTTTAGACAGTATTCTTTGTTAACAAAAGTGAACTGAAATATTAATTTCCCTGATCAGAATCGAATTAGTTTAGAAGTAAATATTTTTTTATTAACTATATATATATATATACATCCTTTTAGCTGTAAATAATAATAGCTGTAATTGTATATATATATATATATATATATATATATATATATATATATATATATATATATATATATATATATATATATATATATATATAATAGCCGTTGTCTCTGTATAACACTTCCGGGCTGTACTCATCTTTCAATTGAAGCCCTCAGTAAACAAACAGCCGGTTAGGCTTAATTTCAATTTCAGATGTGGATCAGAATTTTTTCTTACCTAAAAACTAATTACTTCTCCATCAAATCACGTTTGTTTAGGTTATTTTTCTATAAAACATTCAGAACTAAAAAAAAATTGGATGCTTTTAGCTGTATACTTAACAGTTTTTAAAAATCTGTTTACTTTTGCGATGAATTCTGAAAGTAAACAAACTTGAATGTGAATGAATCAAGTAGCTCAAGTATTCATATCGTGTAGTGAGCTATAAAAACTGGATGGCAGTCTACTACTCCAATCGCATGAAAAACTAAATAAATAAAAAATAATGAAAGGGTTTGCTTTTACAAGGTGTGGATTAAATGTAATATTGTTAGATAATTCGGGATATTTTTTAACTTTCATATACTTTTTCCATTGTGACGTCATTATTAGTATTATAACGTCAAAATGATGGGTTGGATGGCAGTCTACTGCTCTAATCGCATGAAAAACTAAATAAATAAAAAATAATGAAAGGGTTTAGTTTTACAAGGTGTGGATCAAATGCAATATTTTTAGATAATTCGGGATATATTTTAACTTTCATATTCTTTTACCATTATGACGTCATTATTAGTATTATGACGTCAAAATGACGGGTTACCTTCTAGTATATATATATATATATATATATATATATATATACATGTAAACCTTTATCGTCGTAATCCGACAAATCATTATCTTGTACAATTAATCCTAACTGTAGAACACCTCTTACTTACATCTAGTTTATCGAAACATTAATATCTTGGTTAAATAATCATTTACAAAGTTCGTTCCGAAGAACATTGATACACTCCTGAGAGCGGGGTTCATTATTCAAAGTCCAAACGAGACCCGTCTTTCCGTACGCGTGTCGACTTTACAAAGGTCCAAGTCTAAATCTACTCGGTCGTTACCGGCGTCTGCATTTATGCATTCTTCTATCTCTTTCTCGAACAACAACCGGCATTTTCCTTCCGCGCTACGCAGACCACCTATCGTGAATTTCATTGTCCACGGTTACTACCTTGGAAGTGCGCCGCTAATGTGTTTCCCTAATCATTTTAAATGACCTGACTACCTCAGTATTGTCGAGGGTTTCCAAAGGTGTATATCCTTCGACACTTGTTTGCGTTTCTTTTGGTGCTTATTGAAGACGCTATTACTCACCTTCATCCATTATACTTAGGAATGGGAGATGAGAGTCTGACATTACGCCCCTTCCTCTAGAAGTGAAAAAAGTCTTTTTGAGATGTTTTCACGCTTGAACAACAGTCCCTGTTGATCAGAGGATAACGAAGCTCTCCTCTGGAGTATTAACTGTGCTTTCAATTTGTGACGAGTGGCGCTTTGTAGCCACAACAATAATACGTTTTTACAAGTAAATGATTCCATGTTTTCATCTGCATATGAGATAGCCACAACATTTGCAGGTAACGAAAATTACTTTTCACACTTATCCTTGACACAAAATTAATATTATAATTCTTGCTCATTTCTTTAATTTAAACCAAACACCAACAAATTATTTGACTACAAATCACTTATCTTCAATGCAAGAATTTAAGATAATTACGCTTTTGATTCCTTTTTTTTTCAAAATCTTTACGAATTACCTGGCTTAATCTTAACCAGTTACACTTACATATTTTAATGAATTTTCCCAAATCTCTAGGGATTACTTAACATTAACCTCACTAGTTATATTACCTAATTGAAGAATTTCCCCCGGATTCCTTGGGAAACGCTTTAACTTATTTCTCATACTCTCTCACATAATATCACAAGATATCGTTATTATTTAACCCTTCACTTTAAGTAACACAACACAAACCAAAGCTATGACTTAGTTCTTCACTTAAAATAGAACACAAACCAAGTTTTCACACGACAAAACAACCAAAAAAAATAATAGCTATCACATACATTATACACCTAAATTCTTAATACCATTATATTTACAAATTTAATCCATTTTCCTTAGGATTCAAAAATATTAATTATCAATACAATTAGCAAAATACACATTTAATTAAATTTTCCCTGAATTCTTTGAGAGCTACTTAAATCATTTCTAAACATTTATAAAATACACAATTACTTGAGTTTCCCGGAATTCTTTTGGGAATTACTTAAATTTGTGATCCTCACTGCAATTTTACGGGACCCTAAATAAATACGAATGGTTTTTGGTTTTATTATTTCACAGTCTCTCATTGACTCCTTTGTGAATTTGTGATCTAGTGTCGTTACAAAATCACCCTTTTCTGCGTAAGTCTTGAGTCCCATACTTTGCGTCTGTTTCCTATCCGCATCGTAGGGATTTCCCTGGGCATTTAATTCTTCGTATTGTGTTTCCCTTTGATTATTTCCATTCTCATTATTAGTTTCCTCTAACCTTTTATTCCTTAAAATATCAATTTGATCTTTCCTCTCTTTTTCTGTTGAAAATCCCATTTCTCGCACCTCATCTAAATTCTCCTTGAGACTTACTTCCCCATCCAAAATTTTATCCATTTCTCGCACCTCATCTAAATTCTCATTCGGACTTACTTCCCCATCAAAAATTTTATCCATTTCTCGCACCTCATCTAAATTCTCCTTGAGACTTAATTCCCCATCCAAAATTTTATCCATTTCTCGCACCTCATCTAAATTCTCATTGGGACTTAATTCACTACCTCCTACCTTATAGTACATCTCCTCATCCTTCGTCTCACTTCCCATTTCAAACACATTATGGGGAATAATTATCTCCTTCTCTGTGTCCCTTGCGATTTCAAATCTATTCGGGGGAATAGCCATCTCCTTCTCTGTATCCCTTACAATTTCGAACATATTAGGAGGAATAATCAACTCCTCATCTAATATCTGATCTAAACTCTTACTCAAATGCCTTTTAGAATACGCTACACGTTCGAGGACCTCCTTTCCTTGAGTAATTGCATACCTCACTTCCATTTCCTGTTGGGTTTCAATTTTATTCTCAGGTTGAAAAATTTCGCCTCTATTAAATTCCATCTCAAATTTATTTCCCATCTGATCCCCTCTATTTCTGAGACAAAACATCTTTTATCCTCCTTTTTCCGGTCAATTTTGGCAAATACCTTATCTGTTTTAACTAGTGGTTCAAGAATAACCCTTTTTTCATCTCTCAAAAATCCTTCGAAATTATTATAACCCTTCCAATACTTTCTCTGACCCTTAAACTTGGACGTCTTTTAGCTGCCCTCATCCTCAATTCTTCCATTTCTAAATCCAACATTTTAATTTTTATTTGACATTGCCTCTCTCCCTCCTCCTCTTATCTATCTCTCTCCTGTGTTTCAATTTCTCTTTGTTTATCTCTTTCCTGTCTATCTGTCTCCTTCCACTGTCTATCTTTCTCTTCTTTTTCAATTCGTTCTCTTTCCACTCTCTCATTAATTATGGCAAATAACCGTTCCTTAGTGGACTTTTCCTCATATTTCTCACTTCCCTGAATTATTTGTTTTAAGTCATACATTGTGTTATTCGGAGGGACTTCTTCCATAAGCTCTGTAGTCAACGTAATTAAATCGGCCTTACGTCCCTTCCCCAAGAATGCCATTTTTCGCTTATATCATTTAATCACAAATGCAGCAAACAAGTACAAATTAACTTTTACCACTATAAAAAAATATAACCAACTATGCTTATCTGGAACTATTTACCTCAACAAGTATGATAATTCTACGAGCATTTAACTACTACAATTATAAATCACTTCCACTAATAAAATAGTACAAGCACTTATACACTTTTCCCATTATACAAAATAACACATTTTCACTTTTAAACTAATAATCCAATTACCAAAAATTCAATAACTCAAAAAAATTACTTCCATCATTATACTCATGATTCACACTTCAAAACTTATAAAAAATAATTCGATTCCTTCAACTAATTACTACCGCTATCTCATACACAGGAAGAAAAGATAGAATCACTTACCCCTTTTTCACCTCGATTATAAACTGTCACTCTAATCTTTCTCCACTGCAGCACTTTGATCACCGTTCAAGAGAGTTCACTATGTAACCACGTCGCTGATGCACACCTCAATCCGACCTTGAATTTCTCCTGGTACAGGTGTCTGTTCCTGTTTCTTGACCAGTTACCGAGTAAATATCTGTCGCTGAAGTCGTGTCTAGTAGAATTCGCTGATGCACACCTCACTCCGACCTTGAATTTCTCCTGGCTCAGGTTTCTGTTCCCTTTTCTTGACCAGTTACCGAGAAAATATCTGTCGCTGAAGTCGTGCCCAATAAAACTTGTTACGAATCCAACTCCTCTTAAAACTGAGTCTCTTTAATGATGTATCACCGCTCTAGTACTCTAGATCATCTTTTTCTGATTCCTTCCGTATCGTTGGGGTCCTCCCACGTTCTTTAATTAGACTACGCCAATGTAAACTTTTATCGTCATGATCCGACAAATCATTATCTTGTAGAATTAATCATAACTGTAGAACACCTCTTACTTACATCTAGTTTATTCAAACATTAAAATCTTGGTTAAATAATCATTTACAAAGTTCGTCAAGAAGAACATTGATACACTCCTGAGAGCGGGGTTCATTATTCAAAGTCCAAACGAGACCCCCCCCCCCCGTCTCTCCGTACGCGTGGCGACTTTACAAAGGTCCAAGTCTAAATCTACTTGTTCGTTACCGGCGTCTGTATTTATGCATTCTTCTCTGTCTTTCTCGAACAACAACCGACCTTTTCCAGCCGCGCTACGCAGACCACCTATCGTGAATTTCATTGTCCACGGTTACTACTTTAGTGCGCCGCTAATGTGTTTCCCTAATCATTCTAAATGACCTGACTACCTCACGATTGTCGAGGGTTTCCAAAGGTGTATATCTTTCGACACCTGTTTGCGTTTCTTTTGGTGATTATTGAAGACGCTATTACTCACCTTCATCAATTCCACTTAAAAAGGGGATACGGGAGTCTGACAATATATATATATATATATATATATATATATATATATATATATATATATATATATATATATATATATATATATATATATATATATATATATATATATATATGTATATATATATATATATATATATATATATATATATATTTTTTTTTTTTTCACAATGCGGAGGCACTTGTCGTGAGACATTCGCCTATACCACGCCGCAATTTTGCTGCCCATTTTATTGTGGGGGCACCATATAGGCGGACAGCATTACCCCCTATGAAGGGACGACACGCACGGAGGCATATTTTGTGGAGCGACGCCGGGATTCGATCTGAGCACCCTCATCACCGAAAACCAGCGCGCTGTACCACTGGGCCGCCAAAAGCCCATATATATATATATATATATATATATATATATATATATATATATGGGTGTGTGTGTGTGTGAATTAAACATTTAGATATTCAATTTTTTAAGCCAAAATTACAATTATATCAAGTGGTTTCTATTTGCTTCGTACTATTTTTTAATGACACATCTGAGAATGAAACTATGACAAAATACGCAAACATAGGAAAATTTTAAAATGTATACAGTGTTGGATATATTTAAAAGGAAGTTTCAGTTCTGCAGATTTCTGAAGTGATGAAAAGGAAAACTAATCCACCAAACAATCTTATACTCAATTCTGTAAATTTCACACCTACATATACTTACCGCCTTTGTTGGTTCGCATTGAATATCTGCCAATGTAAATACTTTAATATGTAACCAACCTACAGTCTGTGATAAAAGGAATATATTTATCTCCATGTCAACTGAAAAATGGCTAGAAAGTTTAAGAATAACGTATTTGGGAAAGAGGATGCTTAAATTATGAACGATTTTAGGCAGTATTCTTTCTTTGTCTTTGTTGACAAAAGTAAACTGAAATATTAATTTCCCTGATCAGAATTGAATTAGTTTAGAAATTAATATTTTTTTATTAACTATATATATATATATATATATATATATATATATATATATATATATATATATATATATATATATACATACTAGCATTATTGCCCGGCGATGCCCGGGTAGATATATAGATATACAAATTTTGATGCATTCCATCAAAAAAATACTGGGCTGCACCCTTCGCTCTTCATGTTCATCTGGCTAGACAAATTGCGCTTAGCGCGTTTCTACTGAAATGATATACAAACAATAAGAAAGAAAGAAACTTTGAGTTTGCGGACCTTCGTCTGATTATACGTCTGCTTTTATTGAGAATTAATAACACAGTGTAGCGTGATTCGCACGTTTGGATTGAATAAGTTTACTGCTTAATTATATTTGTTAGATACTGTTTAATTAGATTTAATTATATTTGTTTGATCCACTGTTTAATTATAAATAAGTTTTATAATTTACATATGCCTTTATTATTTATTTTTCCCTTAAAAGCTCAGTTTGTTCCACAACACCCAAGAGACGCACTTTTTTCCACATCACCCAAGAGGTAAAGTGCAAGATGCATTATCGACTTTATTTATTCAAAGTAAGGCGCGATTTCACATGAAGACTATTTTCCTTACTTTGGTGATTCGGTTTTTTATTGTCGACAGTCCAAAAGCCGTATCGGTTTTTAATTTTCCCAAGGCCAAAAACGGTTGAAAAAGCGAATTGTAAATCGGTTCAAGCGATGAGAAAAACTGCAAATAAAAAAGGTCAAAAAGCAGAGCCGGGAAAGTCGTGTTAAAACATATTAATTTGAACTGCATTCTTAAAAAACTCCCATCTCAGTTAGTCTAGTGGTTAAATTTTATTTTTTACCGTATTTTAATATTTCTTTTGTCAATTTATTTCGTTGTTATGCACGTAATGCAAAATTAATTTAAAGTATCACAAAAAGAAAAGAAACCACGTGATCAGCATTTTATAAATTACATTCTAAAAATTAATCTTTAAAAATTCTCCAAAAATCAGAAAAGGTAGGTAGGTAAAGATTCGAAAAAGATTTCGTTTCAAAGGAATTTTTATGATAATTCTCGTGATATAAATTTTATAACCCTCGGATTATCATTTTAAATGCAAACTTAAAAAAATTAGAAAAGCAGCTTAAAAATTTAATTTTAAAAAATCGAAGAAGAATTTTTCAAAAATCTTTCTCAGTTCACCCCTCCACTATAGACTCCACTATAGAAGAATCACCATGCAAAATTTCAGCTCTTTATGTCCAACGGTTTGGACTGAGCGTTATCTGTCACTTAGTCAGTCAGTTAGGGGCAAGGCAGATGTTATTACCATGAAGCTCTCCCCCCCCCCGCGCACCCCTCTTGTCCCTCGCGGGGGAAGAGGGATAGGTTCGGATTTCACTGAACGGTCTCCACAGGGGGTACCTCGCACCTCTTACGGGCACCAAAAATCATTAAAAAATTAATTAAAAAAAAATAATTGAGACCCAAATTTCGTTTTTGCTGATTTAAGTTTCTCGGGTCCTAAACATTAACTGTGCCGAATTTGGTACCTGTGAGTGAAACAGTCTATGATTCTATAGCGGACAAACAGACAAGCTCTTTTATATATATATAGATGTATATATATATATATATATATATATATATATATATATATATATATATACATATATATATATCCAATCATAAGTAATGTAATATATATATATACATATATATATATTATATTACTTATGATTGGCGGGCAATACAATCAACTATATTACATTTTCGAACGCGCTAGTCTATCATAAATCCATTACATTATTAGTTATGATAAATTATGATGAAAGCAGCTCGAATGAAATTTGGGAACAGATTGAGAATACATTGAAAGTGATATCATATTTAAACTGGTATCATGAACTTTCCTTCCAGAGTTAGTATATACTAAAACTCACTGACAACAGGCATATACGATCAAGATAATGGAAATATTCGCGTTTTTATGTTGTTTTTTTTTCATTTCAAAAATTTTTGTTTTTGTTTCACATCTCTAGCTTTGCATTGTGCGGCGCCCATCTCAACCACATATAGCTCTACAAGCTTCACCGGAGTGGGCTAGAGATCTAATTCCGACTACGGCATGGGCGTTCCTATATGTGAATATATGTTCCTGCACTTTCATAGGGAACAATGTGAATTCACCTATATTATGCTCTCATAAATAACCTTAAAAAAAAGGTCGCAGTGTCGATGAGCAGATATCGCCAAGACAAGTACTTGCTGCGTTTCGAAAAATAATAAAAACTAAAACACCTCTACATTGTACTGGGAGAAAAGCAGTTTAAATTCTTTAATGGATATAATTACTTGTCAATTAAAAATTAACCAGAAAAGAATGTTCTATGCACCTATGGCAACAATATTAAGAAATATCAGCAATTAATCCTTTATATTTCTTTTATAGTTTATAGCGAGAGATAAGTACATAATACATTAGAACACATATAAAATATTAATTTATAGTTTAAAAATGTTATACCCTTAAATGTTAAATGGCAATTTAAGTGTTACAATTTTAATTATCTTATTTTGACGTTGCCGTACTTTTTTTAATTTTAATTTTTATTTCAAATTTAAAGAATAATAATGTACTTAGCCCTTCCAAACCAATTACCTAATCAATAAGTGAAAAATAACATTTTATGCTATTTTAATATAATAAGACTAATATCATTTTAAAAGGTGGCACAGTAACTTTGAGCTTGGCAAAATTGCTGAAAACATAGTCGAATTTGGTATCATGTTGAAACTAATAAAACTTTAATAAAATTACAAAAAGAAATATTTTCAATTGGTATTTGATTTACACATTTTGAATTATATAATCTGCAAAAATGAAAAGTTTTCTTTGTAAATTAATATTTTTATTACATGATTAGAAAATGGATATGAGTCTAAGATACGTAATTTCTCAAATCACCGTGTGCACGATAAAACATAAAAATATGCACACAGGAATAAAATGGTCATTGTAATATACAGGGTGATTTTTTTAAAACTGACAGTATCTATCAGCCGGAATTCCACCGAAATTGATAGAGGAACTAAGGACGACATAGGAAACAGCTTTCCTTGAAAAAAGAAAAAAGTTCCAAAAGACGCCGATAGGGGAAGAGATGGCGCTCTTGTTGTCGGCGCACCGGAGAATTTGCTTAAAAGGTAAGCAAAAAATGAAAATACAACTCTAATGTCACTTCTATTTACCACCCCTTATAATGTCTTAATAAATATACCAAGAAGAATAACTCAAAAGTTTGTAAGCATTCGAAATATTTTGTTGTACTCATCAAACTCTCGGGCAATGCCAGGATCAGATTCAAATTCCCTAATCACTCTATAAAATGAAATATATCTCCTCTATTTTCCGTTTTTTTTTTCCCCATTATTTCATAAGTAATAGAATTTAATAAGAAAATATGAAACATTTACACAGGTCTGCAAAAAAAAATATTTTTAAAAGTTGTTTGTACTTTGATGACTGATTTCTATGTATTTTTCAGTGTTGATTTCAAAAATGAAATCCATTTTTCTCTATCACGTCAGGTTATCTCACAAAAAGGGTGTGTATTTTGGGTGGAAACTCAATTTAACGCAATTTTGTACATTTTTTCTAAAGGTTCTAAATTTTAATAAACAGATAAAAGATGCCATGGTTTACATTTACGCAACAGAATATTGAAAAAAGTGCATAATTATAGAGTCAACAGTCCTTGTAGAAGCGCTTTCGCCTCACATCAAAACTTCTTTTAGTGCTCTTCCTGGTGTGGACAGCTTCAGTATCGTCCCTTTTCAATATCCAGCAGTAATCCTCTGTCATGTTAACGGTCCATCCTGCTCGGTACCCTTTTCACCGTTTCCTTGATGTCTTGATGGAACCTTTCGCCCTGCTCTTCACTGACATCACCAAGATCTGCAGGGAATAAGTCAAGGTGTGAGTGGAGAAAACGAACTTTTATGCTCATTTTACAACCCAGATTCATGAAGTTGTCTAGCATATCAGCGACAATTGACTTGAAATTTGGGTCCTTTTTGTTTCCCAGAAAACTGATTAAAACTTGATTAAAAATTACCCTTGCTGCTTTTTCTTTTGTTTCCATTTTTTTCTCAAAGCTGGCATCCCTCATTAGTTTTCTGATGTCAGGTCCGATAAATACTCCTTCTTTTATCTTTACCTCGCATAACCCAGGAAACTGCTCACAAAGGTATCTAAAACATTCTTCTTCTTTTGGAAATGTCTTGACAAATTGTTTCATCAAAACCAATTTAATGTGTAGTGTTGGAAGTAATACCTTTTTGGGATCTACAAGACGCTCCCTCTCAACATTTTTAACTCCAACCCGCAAGGTTTTTCTCAGCGATCATTCTTTCTTTATATAGTGTTGCTTCCTGTCACTACTGTCCTATTCGCAGAGAAAGCGAAGGAACTTTGTGTAACCACTCTGTTTACCAAGCAACATTGAATTCACTTTTAAATCGTCACAAATCGTCCATTTATAATCTGAATAACAAATTTTCTTTAAAACCAGCTCAAGATTTTCAAAACATTCTTTTAGATGTGGTACAGTGGAAGGTGACAGGGGAAGGAGGGTGTCGAGGACAGACAGACACTGACACAAAAGATGTCAGTGGAGGGAGATAGTAAGGGATGGGAGGGAAGTTCGACAGACAGGCACTAATAGGAAAGTGATGCAGTTTTAACCGTATTACACTAGTTTTAGTACGATTGTCCAGTATATATAACAATGTCTATTTCATTGCAAACGCCTTAAAACTTTCTCACATTACTTTTTAAATGTGCATGTAAGCAAAATATAACAGTTTCTTTGGAAATATTTCAAATTTTGTCTAAACTCATAGTGCTACCTTACTTTAAAAATACACAAATTCGACAAAACTAGACATGATAATTGTAACAAAACTGCACCTGGTGGAATTTTTTCAATAATTTTCCCATAATCAGCACCAAAAATACTATAAAAATCACTCACTACATTTGAGAAACATTTTTTTGTCGCAGACCTGTGTTATTTTCACACAATCTTAAACATTAAAATTCAGTGCGTAATAAAGAAATACCGTGCATTATTTAAAATTTTGGGACGTTTTTATTTCTTTTAAAAGTTTCATAATCTAAAAGTGCTGATATAAAATAAAAGTATTGGATAACAGATAAAAGAGCTCGGGCTGGTGCCAAAATCTATAGTCAGCTGTATTCCTGCTACATAGTATTTAAGGAAGACACAACAAGTTTCGAGAGTGAATTGAGATCTATTTAGGTATTACTGCAGCAGGTAAATGCCCCAAAAGACTATTAAACAGGGCTGTTGTGTCGGATTCAAAGGCACCCGTAAATACCTTTAGAAACCATAGATTTTGCGACTGAAAACGTATCTTTGATAGCAGTCGTTATTTAAATGCGGATTCTTTTGTTTTTCAATGTCTGCCTGCACACTGTGGTGTTGAAAGCAAAGATAGTTTTTCATTACTGCAATTCGCATTTTGTTCCTTAAAAAGTAGAATATAGATGTTCAATGTTTCATATTAAACTTGAGTATAATTTGCTTTGTAATCCAAATTCTTTTATATTTGGACTACTTAATTTTTTGAGGATTTTTTTTTTTGTATAATGCCTTTGCTTTTTTTTTTGTGGTCTCTTGTAAGGTTACTGGATTTCTTAAAGTTTTATAAACTGTTCTCCTACACTTTAGTGTATACTTAATAAAGAAATAAAATTAGCAGTGAAAGGGATTAATGAAATATGATTGTAATTTTGCATATTAGTTTCATGGTATCTGCAGATATTTATCGAAAACTCAGGTCATGGGATTTTACTAATAGAATTTAAAAATACATTAAATTAGACATGTAAAAAAGTTATCTAAGTCTATCTATAAAATAGACTATCTTCGAGACTATGAACTGTCTAATTATTATTCGATTAGATAGTTAAAATACTGCTGTTTAAGAAGAAGCAGCTATACGTGTTCTTTATACGTTAAATCATTGTATTTATCTTGCAAGAATCTATATCAGATCAATATGGATTCCCAAATATTGTTAATATTGAAATTCATGTGTTGTAGCGGGGCCTATGGCGAAATAATTTCTCCATATTGGGGATTAGGATATTCCTCAGTGAAGTGACAATTTTCAATATGCAGAAGAAATTTTTTTTGAGAATTGTTGAAATAGATTATTATTAATAACATTACGAAAAGGGATTTATATTTTCATCTAATAAAAGCTTTTGTCTGAGCTAACAATTTGAAAGTTTCAATGGATTGAAATTTTTCTTATTGATAACTGCTCGATAACTGGTTAAAGCTTTTAGTCAGCCTTGGAATTTAAGCAGATCATGATACACTTTTCCTTTTCTAATACAACTGAAAAATTCCATTAAAGTTTATTACACTGCTTTCTTTCTTCTTTGAAAATTCAAATAAGCTAGTATGCAATAAAATATCAAATTTCATAAGAATATCAATAGCCAGAAAATATGCTGATTAAGCTTGGACATTTAATACATATATATATATATATATATATATATATATATATATATATATATATATATATATATATATATATATATATATATATATATATATATATATATATATGAATGGATAGATAGATAGGTGGATAGATAGACAGACAGACAGATAGATAGATAGATAGATAGACAGATATATAGATATACAGATAGACAGATAGATAAAAAGAAATGCATTAGGTTTTGAAATGAAACATATTTCATATCTGACTTTGGTTTTGCTCCCTTTTATCGTAATTTTGAAAACTATTTCCTTTCGCTATTTCATATACGAATTTTTCTGTCTGGAAACTTTTAATGTAAATCCTCCTATAAGTATTTTTTGGAAAGATGTTGTCGACAATACGGGCAAGACGTAACAACTCAAATTTGTCTCCCAAAAAACTCTTATATGTGATATGAGATAAATTTTGTGGCTTTACTATTGTACTGAAAGAAAAAAAATATTTTGCATGCGTTTTATGAGTCTCTTTGACAACTACATACGAGATGCCATTATTTTCAATTCTTATTTATGTAGTTTTAATAATTTGGATGTTACACTAAAAAAATAAGGGATTCAATTTTATTAATGAAAAATCTTATTACATAGGATTATCAATTATTCAAACATTCTAGCTTGGGCTGACGTATTGTTCTTTTCGAATGTTCATTTTATAAAAAAAATATATAAATTAAAATTTAAGATTAGAAATATCGGTTGAAATTTTATAAACACACCAATGTATTATTGTGTTAATTTTTTTTCTTCCTTAGCTAAATGTCGCCAACACGGAGTTTTATATAAGATTTGTTTAATTGCACATTTCGGCTATCTTGAAAAAGGAAAAAGCATAATATATTAATGTGATAAAGATAGTGCCTTAGTACTAGTAATTAACATAAAGTCCAACTATAAAATTGTAGTAAATAACTACTAACGTATTCTTTGACACTAAAGTAACATTAAATTACCTTGCTCAAAGCTGAGTAGTTTTTTTTTCTGTGTGTGTGTGCGTTGGATTCTTCTAACAGAAGCATGTTAATTGCTTTATATATCAGTATCCCGACGGCCTGTTTTCTGTCTCCTGACTGTAAAAATGAGCAACACCTGAAAAAGTATATGAGCAGTCTGTGATGATAATTAATGTAATATGTAAGTTACTTGAAATATAAGTTAACTAATGATGACAGTTATATGTAATGTAATTATGAAATGAATTATTAAATAACACTTTTACTTAATGAGCCATAAATATGATTACTTAAGGCTATAGTTATAATTTTAATTAATTAAATATCAAATTATAAGTTACGGTGTAACACTTTATTCATTGGAAACTGTTTTAACATATCCCATGTGTATTCGTTTTTTATATGAAAATACTTTGTGTCGCTAAGTGCATATGAACATAAACAACATAAATACTTTTTTTTACTGAAAACAAAAACATTAATTTCTCGTTACTTTAAAATCAGTCCGATTCCAATGAAATTTAATTAGGATATATACAACAACAACTAAAGATCTTTTAATTAAAACGTAAAAACCAAGTTTCTTTTATTGGTTGTAAGCTTATGTTTTTAAGTGTCTGCCGCAGTAGCTAGTAAGATAAGTCTGTCGAACCTTTACAGACATTTAAATCTTAAATTACATTTTTAGGATACATAATATTGAGACTTGGACATAGATCGTTTCTTTGATAGAAATGATTGGATATTACCTCAATCCAGCAAACTTTAAACAAGGTGTTAGTATGGGGAAGAATGGTAAGTTCATAACATTAATTATTTGAGGTTTCCAAACGTGTTGCTGTTCGAAAGCTAATTTATATTTTCATTTAGAAAGCACTAGAATCGAATGTCATCTTATTTCTAGGGACTTAAAGATGGTTTGAAATATAGAGTTGGTTGCAAAGCTGAGTAATACAGTTTTCCAAATTTGTCCTGCCTAATATTCAAGATGCTTAGGCGAGCTTCTTTTCTGCCTAACTGATTTGTTGTACTTATGTCCCCTGCTGGTAAAACGCTAACCTTATCCATTGAACGCTGCAGGGCGAAGGAATACGGCTCTTGTTTAGCTCACAGGTATTGGACCCCGCAAGGAGTACGTCAAATTGCAGTGCATGTAGTTTAAACCATGTAAACTGCTATTAGCTATTGTTAAATACCTAGTGTTTTTCAATCATTTCATCATGGCCAAGAAATTATTTTAAAATACGATATATTATTCAAAGATGTTATAATACACCTAAAAGAAGAAAAAAATTCATGAGTTAAAAATCAACATGTACTATTATTTTTTTTATCAGTAAAGGGAAAATAGTTATTATTAGTGAACGGGATACTTAAAAATAAATATAATACACATCCCTTAATTCTAATAAATTCACATTTAGGGTGTTTAAATCTGAAGGAATCTGCTTTAAAATTAAAGGAATTCCTTTTATTTCTGTTAGGGTTAAATTTTAGTATTAATAACATGCGTATTCAAAGCCATTTCCAATCCTTTTAAATTTTAAGAAACCTTGTGAGGTGGATGATGGAAAACTAAGGGCCTGTTCACATAGAATCTGTCAGCATCAGCATTACTTGTACTGGCACATTTTAAACCAATCAGAGAGTTAATCGTTTAAAGGTTAGTAATTGGTTAAATGTATTTCAATTCAAGTAACACTGACGCTGACGGATTCTATATAAACAGGCCCTAAGTCATTTTCTGACTAGACATAACTTTTAACGTAAAACAATCGACTTCACATTGGAATGAGTCTTATGGTTCGAAGGTAATATTAAAATAAAAGGAAAATTTTATTGTATATATATATATATATATATATATATATATATGTGTGTGTGTGTGTGTGTGTGTGTGGGATTGATTGGTTTGGAAATCACACATTCTACTTATAAATCACACGTCCTACTTATCACTCTACTATAAAACCTCCTTTATTAAAAAAACGATGATATGATGCAATATGTACAGTCGAAGAAATTAGCGTAAAAAACTAGATATTCGGCTCCAAAGCACTTGACACGGCTTGCTTATTCACTTGCGCCTTGCTTTCCACTGCACGTGTCTCCTTCACGAGAACTCAAGTCACTTCGTTCTTCTCCGGTAGCACGAACGGACTGACATCTCTTCCACGAGCGAGTGAGCGACTGAGTTCCAATCGAATTGCCGGCATTTTATACGAGTGCCTGGGAAACGTTTGCTTGCGTCACACTCGGAGGTGTTAGCCTTCTTCTATTCCCATAGAGGGGTGTCAGAAGTTGGATTCGGCTTTTTCGCTTCCCACATATAAATAAATAAATAAATAAATAAATAAATATATATATATATATATATATATATATATATATATATATATATATATATAATAAAATATTCCTTTTATTTTAATATTACCTTCGAATCATAAGACGTATCCCAATGTGAAGTCGATTGTTTTATGTAAATAATTGCGTCTAGGAAGAAAATGACTTAGGCCCTAAGAAATGTTCTGCCAAAACGAAAATTTTTCATTTTTCCGGCCCTAAGACGGAAAATGCAAAATTTCAAAGTTTTGCGGTGAATAAATGAACATGTGACCTGCAGCGCATCTTGGCTGTACAACTGGCAGGATATTAAAGAAGAGAAATTAGGATTCCATATCATAATTTTTTTGCGAATTTAATTCTGCATCCTCAGGTAGACAGTAACTATGCCTCGCATACAGGTGCTCGAACAATATGTGCAGATGTCAGTATTTGAGAGAGGACGTGTTGTTGGGCTCAAAGATGCCGGTTGGTCTAATCGGCGAATCGCTCGACATTTGGATAGGAGCAATGCCATTATAAGACGATGTTCGCAGGAATGGGTGAACTATGGCCGAACACAGCGTCAAGAAGGAAGGTGTTCCTTCGTGATGCTGTCGACCTGGTGAAACGACAGAACGTGAGGACCGAGCAATCGTCAGAGCGGCACTCACATCCCCAGATTCATCATTATCATCGATCATACGCGCAACTGGTGCTTCAATTACCACAAGGACCAGTCATATGAGGTTCAGAAAAAGGGGGCTGACCTCACAGCGCTCCTTGCGCCACCAACCATTGACCTCTGTACACCGGCAAGCCCGTTTGCAGTGGTGTCGGGCACATTTGACCTGAAATGTCACTGACCGAATTAGAATTGTCTTCTGTGATGAGTCCCGCTTCAAACTGAGTCCTGATGGCCAGCAAATATGTTTATGGAGACAGCAGAGGATACCAACCTCTCTGACTTCCGCCATACGGGTCGACAAACAGGAGTGATGGTCTGGGGTGCCATTTCATTTCAAAGCGCGACCCATTGGTTGTCATCTGCTGCACCCTTACAGCACAGCGGTACGTGGATGATATAATATGTCCCGTTGTGTTGCCCTTCATATCACGCCATCCTGGGCTTACATTACAGCAAGATAATGCCCGCCGTCACACGGCATGAGTTTCTACTGCTTGTCTTCGTGCTTGCCTATGCTACTGTACCGTAACTTGGCCAATAAATCACACTTTCACTTTATAAAAGACATCAGGTAGCGTTTTCTTAACTTTATTTACGGCACAGAACACACACACACTATATACAACAGAATTATATACAAGAAGTAAAACACATCACCACACTCAAAAACATCTCTCAAGCGTCTCCCCTCTCACCCGAGGGTAATGACCTTCTCCCCACCAATTCTTTTCTTCTTGGCGCATGCGCTTAGAAACAGCTCGGGGGACTTAACACGGAGACTTTTTGGGGGTGAGATATAGTACGGTACAACTCCTCTCCTCCCCGAGGACTTTTCGAGCAGGTTGTTCTGCGAGAAAAGGTAGGGATAAACAAAACACAGCGAAAGAAAACAGTGCAGTGCCAAGGCTGAAAGTTACAGTGGCAATACATAAACTTAAAATACCTTAAATGCTATAAGTA
The DNA here is from genome assembly GCA_907164885.2 of Dolomedes plantarius. Taxonomy (NCBI): domain Eukaryota; kingdom Metazoa; phylum Arthropoda; class Arachnida; order Araneae; family Dolomedidae; genus Dolomedes; species Dolomedes plantarius. The sequence goes on from OU015497.1 coordinate 173,168,751, forward strand.
ATAGAAATCATACATAACACAAAATTCAACATATACTAATAACAGGAAGAAATTATTATGGAATTAGTACAATAGTTTAATATTGTTTACAACAGAAACCTTCCTTTTCTACTATTCCTTTTCTTAGGCAAATAAAAACAAGCAAAACGAACAGTCTTTACAAAAATAAACTTCATAAAATAAACAAAATTAAACAGTGAGAAAAGATTTTTTTGTCGTTTAATCTGGCCATGGAACACGGCTAAGGCTATCAGCATTTTTGTGTAAAGTTCCTCGACCAAGAAAAGCCATATTTGTAGGCAAATAGCTTCGTAGACTCAAAAAATTTAGGACTATTCAAACAGAAATCGAAATTACTGGCTCAAATAAAAAATGGCTAACTATAACTATAACTTTTGTCACTATCCCAAGTAGAACAACAGTAAATAGATTTACTTAAACTTAAAATAATTAAGTAAAGCTTTGTTTTTTTTTATTAAAACGATATAAAATCTCAATTTAAGTAACTGACTTTACTTCTGTTTCAGAAACGTAACTAAAATGATTACTTTGGATTTCCTTGAAATCAATTATTCATACGTAACATAATATATTTTACACATGCAACACTCAATGCCAATTTCAAAATAATTAACACAATTAAATACACTTATTTAAAATATCTAAAATATTTCTATCTGAGCAATGATGCTCCACCTGTTAGCATGATATACATACAATTACGACAAATCTTAGATTTTAAAAAACTGTGCACTTCAGAACGTAAATATATATATATATACACAAGAAATAATAATAGTTGGCATTGATACCCCACGACACTTTAAAAAAATCATACAAAATGAGCTTTGTGATGACTAACTTAGTTTCTTAATTTTTGCAATGATGCAATAACTCAATAGCATTGATACCCAATAAAACAAAATAAAAAATATATATATATATATTCTTTCAATAGAACAATGATGTTCGCATTAATACACCATGGCAATGATGCCAAGAATATAAACAAAGGTTACAAATAAGCAATGATGCTTGAACATTTAATTTTTGCAATGATGCAATTAATTCAACGGCAATGATGCCCACATTTCATCTATTTACTCAAAAACATGAACAATAAAAGCATTTTCACTTTTGCCACTGCAACAAACAGGAAACAAAAAATTGCTTGGCACTCACCGATCTTGCTTCTAAATCCAAACTCGCCATTTCGAACGAAGGCAGGTATTCAACTGACATCTGCATCGTCGGTGGATTTTGTACCACCTCTATCCACCATTTAAAGCTGTACCGTAACTTGGCCAATAAATCACACTTTCACTTTATAAAAGACATCAGGTAGCGTTTTCTTAACTTTATTTACGGCACAGAACACACACACACTATATACAACAGAATTATATACAAGAAGTAAAACACATCACCACACTCAAAAACATCTCTCAAGCGTCTCCCCTCTCACCCGAGGGTAATGACCTTCTCCCCACCAATTCTTTTCTTCTTGGCGCATGCGCTTAGAAACAGCTCGGGGGACTTAACACGGAGACTTTTTGGGGGTGAGATATAGTACGGTACACTACCTTGGCCAACAGGGTCGCCGGATCTCTCCCGCATTGACCAAGTTTGGAGCATTATGGTCAGGGCCCTCCAACAAGTTCGGGATTTTGACAATCTAAAGCGTCAGTTGGACAGAATTTGACATGATATATCTCAGGAGGATATCCGCCACCTCAATCAAATCAATGACAAGCCGAATAACTGTCTGAATTAGGGACAGAGGGGGACCAACGCGTTATTGACTTTTTAACTCTGTGAAGCTCTTTCTCTTGAATAAATCATCCAATTTTTCTCAAATTGTAATAATTTTTTTCTGTACATGCACATCACATCTACCGATTTTATGAGTCCTTCTCGATGCGCTTTTTTTTTTATTTGTCAAAGGGTGTTTATTTAACAAAATGCAAAATATTCCTTTCTAAAAGCCCATACATAAATATAAGGGCGTTTTATCGTTTGGTTCGTTTAATGGTTCTAAACATATAGTATATGAAATAATACCTTTGAAATAATTATGAATAGTGCGTAGAAAATGGGGATTTTCTCTGGGATGTTTCAACAAATATGCTGGAAATTCGTGTATTAAAACAGAACGTGATTCCTTAAAAATTGCGTTTAAATAGATATACAGCATTTTAATATTTTATAATTTATAAATTATTATAACGCGATATCATGCAACATTAATCAGAAAATTTAATGAATAATTTATATTATACTGTCAAGAAAAGAGGAAAAATTGTATCATTGTTAAGAGTAATTAATATTAATATAGTCAAATAATGACACGTTTTACAATTGGAAATGAATAAAAACAAATTGCTCCGTTAACTTTGAATACTATATCAATTTAGAAAAGCAGATGTTAGTGGCAGATGAAAAATACACGTTGTTATTAAAAGTGCTGTTTTTTTTCTTGACAAAATTCGGAAGCAAGAGCAAGTATAAAGTCTTTTGAGTTTTAATAATAGAGGAACACATCTTTATCTCTTGCATTCTAAAATATTTTAATCAGTAAACATTATACCCCACTTCCCAAAATTCTGCAGCCAGGAAATGAATACAGAATTAAAGTAGAAAATGGGAAAGCAGACATATTTTTAGCACTAAAACACGTTGACAAAAGAACGTTTTGATAATGATATATATTTCAAGACAAATGAAATCTTTTGTTTGAAAAACATGTTTCATATTTTTGTGTCAATGTTTTTATTTTATATCACTCTTAGATACCTAGGATAGTATATCTAGATATGCGTCGGAAATTCGCAAAATATTATGACAAAAAATAAGACATATATCCTCATTCATTGAACTTTGGAGATTTATTTTACTACGTTGTTGCATGTACATGTATTTACCCAATTTATACGCTTTCGCAATATACACATTATTAGTACGAATTTACCTCATTGTCCTGGCGGCAATATTGTTTGGTATTACGTATTAATTTTCATAAACTTTTTTTAAGAGCATTGTCGCATTCTACACTTGAAGCGAAAAACTTGTATGATAGATGTTTAGTTAATCGAACAACATTAGCTGAGTTAGTAGATGTTTTAAGAGGGAGGATAAAGCGCCTAAGTTTTAAAGTTTACTCCCAGCGAATTAAAGACCCTACTTGTGGATGACACTGAAGGTCGTGTCAGCTTTCTATAAAATAAACGAGAGACACATCAGTCACGAGATACATATCAGCATACGAGACATTTATTGATAACATTAACGATCACCCAAGCCCTGATCACAACAAACCTGACCAGCAAGAGTTACCAAAGTATTCAGGACATTCACTGATAACGTAGACAATATCCACAGCCTCCTATGCAATGCACTGGAAATGTGGAATGGCACGGCCTTTATTAAAAGCGCTGTCGATTGCCATAGATTCTTTGTGACAAACCAAACTCCTGAAAAACGCTGCCATATCAAGACTTGGTGTGAAAGCATCTACAATCTCCAGATTCCTCCACATTACAAAACAAGTCTGCGAGTGACAATGGCAAAATCAAGATATTGGTTTCATACACAGTTGATAACGATACTTCTCTGACACCAGGAAATCAACCGAGTGAATTAATCGGCCGTAGTCAAGACTTTGATTGAAGAAGTTAAAAAATCGCCACAGTCTTCTACACAGAACGCTAATCTGGTGACTGACTATGACCAATTATGCTTTCTAAAGTCTATAGGAATTATTTCATTTAAACTAAAACGTACGGTATGAAAATTTTGTCTAAAAACTAATGTATAAGTGCTAGGAAATCGAGGAATGATATTTGGAAAGATAGTACGTGTATACTATTTTGGCACCCTAGTTTTAGTTTTAAGCTCAAGTGGCGTAAATAAGTCACGTTTGAAATGGAATTTATTGTACAGATTTTTAACATTAAAAACACGTTCTCTAATATCAGTTAGGTTTAAAAAAGTAGATTATATTTTATGATTTTTTGAGATAAGTTTTAATGTTTCCTAAATCATGGAAGCTCGCTTCATTATGGTTTCTGCTAACTAAAATTTTGAATAGTGTCTATTTTCTGTCTTTTAACGCACTTTCTAGGCATACATAGTTCTGCCCACGATGTAGACATTTATTATTTCTTGTATTCACAGAGGCCCAGAAACCTGCTGCACTTATTTCATATGCTCTTAAAGTCTCATGAAATAGACAGAAAACATCAGGATGTCTACCAAGGGAACTTGAAAAAAGCTTGAAAAGGACTTTTTTTTTACACATTATGATTTTACTTATTTGACGTTTTTTATTTAGTTACTAGCTTGTATTTGCGCTAGTCTGTTACTTTTTGTACAAGAACACATATATGAAAAAAAATTAATTATCTAGACTTTAATTTGAAGGATCCAGCGCTTACAATGTTTCTTTGGAGATATTGCGGGCAAAATTAGGAGTACGTGCTAGTATAGAAATGTAAACGTGTTCCCTTAAGAACCGTTAGCACAAATTTATATAAAAGATTTTTGTGCTTATTACTTAAAACGAGGAGTTATTTTACTGAGGGGGTATTAAAATCCTTAATTACAGTGCATAAAGATCTAAGACCTAATTAGAGAATGAAGAGATCTTTTCATTTCATCACTTGGATTCAGAGGTTGACCCAGAAAGATCATTTTATTTTAAACCTATTTAGTTGTCCTTCTAGGACGTGGGTGGAAAGTGCAGGGGCATTATTCAACTGAAAGATGAGTTTTGCGGAAGGAGAATCGCACTCTGAAGAGCTTGAGAAGAGATCATTAAGATTTTTATAACATTGTTTTAGCACTAAACCTTACATTTTCGGTGTAACTTAGAGAATTATATGTGAATACCTTGCATACTTTTACAGCATTTTCGTTTGTCGCATTAGAAGTGCAATATCATTAGTATAATGGTAGGTTATATAACCAGCACTGATATAAAATTTTTTTAAAGTAACATCAATCGTTCATTTATTTCAAATTCGTGGAATCGGACTAGTTGGTCATTCACAATGAGGTCTTTTAAAATTTTCAAGAATAAGAGTGTGACTAGAACACTTAGGGTCCAGCAAGTAGTGTGGTGGCAGATGGTCATTGGTAGAGACAAAACAAGTGAAAAAATGTGCAAATATTGAGCGTCCACCGTGGGTGATCTCTTACTATGATATTGAAGAAAATAATATTAACTTTCAATATTGAAGGTAATTTTTTACGCATATTTAAAGGTTTTTTCTGAATCCCTGGTGGTCATTGGTTTCACGATGAGAAGCCTAAATATAAATCATTGACCAGCAGCCCGTCATTGCAGGAGACCATACCTGAGAGGATCTTATAGAAACATCCAGAAAAATAGCCCAAGAATAGTGCAGAATTTTTAAAGGTTTACCTAATGTACTGACGGAAATCTTCAGTAATCAATTCCTTAAAATGATAATTTATAAAGAGTTTTGATGAATGGAGAAAAATGGTTGTTATGAAGTTTTCGCTAAACTGTTGCATCTTCTAGGCTTAATGATGAACTTTTTTATTACCAACTAAGCCCTCAGATACAAATAAGATGAGTAATACTACCGGTAAAATTCTGTATAAATTCCGAGAGATCGGGACGGTGCCGATGTGGTGTTTATTTATGAGACAGTGCAATTACATAGAAGCACTGTTGCAGAATCAGAGAGAATGATAGCTTTATCAAATTTTAGAATAAATCCCCCCCAAAAAACGAGCTACTTATATATGGCAGAGAGGGCATCAATATGGCAATAAAAGTGAAATGCACCATGAAAGAAAAATGAGGAAAACAGGTTAAAAAAAAAGCTCCTGAAAGCACCGTTTTTTTAAAAAATGCATAGAAACGTCTGAGTATCAATTTTCTCTTTTTGTTTTATTAAGAGAAAATATTACTATAATGTTATCAAGTGGAAAAAGAAGAAGGATTCAAAACCATTATTTCATCTCATAAATTACTTTTGAAAGGTACAGAATATTTATATTAGCATAATAGATATTAAAACCCATTAAAATAGGGTCCATATAATGTATAAATCTATTTTTGAATTAATGTGTAATCCAAACTGAATTCTTAAGTGTATATATGTAATGAATACTGTAATTCTTGTAACGAAAAACTGAGCAATGAAGTCGTAGAGTTTCGGACAGTCCGGAGAGTAGTCGTGATCGGCTTCATCAAATCGAGTGGCTGGCCCGAAGAAGGATAATTTAAATCCACCACCAGAACGGAAGAGGCGTTTTCAGATCGATTTATATTTAATTTTCAGGAATTACCTGGGATCAACAAGTGCGTCATATAGTTTCCTTTTCACTGAGTTACACATCATCGTTGCTGGACATTAATCCGTACATTATGGAATATTCCTGCCTCTGTCGGGATCGGCATTTACAGGACAAAGGGGACGCAGCGCGTGCAAGAATTACATCTTAACTAGACCACGACAAACACACAAAGTGCCCGCTAAACTCTAGGTTCACGTGCTGAGGTACAGGCACGCTAAACTTTTGATTGGTTAAAATTGATACCTAACTTTAACGCGTCATATCGGGTGATGATTTCAAATGTTCTACGAGGTTCGAAATTATATAAGTATTAGGGGGAGATCTAATAGATTAATTTGCTTATTCCTAAGTCAAATTTAAATGAGCGATAATGTTCTGTTGCGATAAGACAGAGTTAATGAAGGGAAAGGTAAGAAATTCGTTTCATATATATATATATATATATATATATATATATATATATATATATATATATATATGTGTGTGTGTGTGTGTGTGTGTGTGTGTGTGTGTGTGTACGTGTACTAGCTGACCTGATAATGCTTTTCTATTGCTAGATTTGAGTATATATATGTAGATTAAATGAACCTAATTGAAAGTTTGATATCAGTTATTGTATTTAGTTGAAAGTAGATATTTACATACACATTAAAATTTTATGTTTCGGATTACATAAATTGCAATTACTGTTTTATTAAATTTTAAGTTAATTGCAATTCTCTTGGAAATGCAATGTTTTTGGTGATTCCATTTGGCATATATACAAACAAATCCCTTGGTATTCCTACACGGGAACATGCAACGTTGTATATGAGGAAAACATGGATTCTCCAAATTCAATCCACATACTTGCTATGCCCACATTGTGATTTGTTTATCGTTATTCCAAAAGCCAGTTTAATTGGAAATTGCAATAATTTGAATTGGAATTGCATATCTGTTGGTATCATTGATATGCGTAGTATTAGCACATCCTCGCCTTTGAATTTAGCATTTAAAATTGTTGATTTAATTACCTTGTTTAATAATCTCTTGACTATCAATCTGGTACCCGCATCTGGGGTAGCAATCCAGATAAATCGAGTGAATTTAAGAATTCAGTTGGATAATTTATTGCAGTGGCGCACCCAGAATTTAATCTTTGGGGAGGGGGGGGGGTTGAACGGATAAAAATATTTATAATTCAAATTCAATATTCATAATGCAATTTATATTTCTTTGGGCGAGGGAGTTCCCTTGACCCACCCCTTGGGTGCACCACTGATTTACTGCTTCATCTTGATCTATAACAGTATATATTAATTTGTGAGTAGCTGTTCCTCCTGGTAACATACAGAGCTTACAGACAGCACGTCTTCTTACGTGGGGTGTCAGAAAACACTCTCCCTCCTTCAAGACTAGGGGGTCATGACCTTACCCCTCACCTCCCTCACAGGAATTTTGAACATCTACATAAAAGAGGGATGGCTATTAGGGGTTGTTAGGTGCTGCCATCCATATGTTTTGTTTAAAAGTAGAAGGTTCATAGATAATATCTGAACATACATTGAACGGAAAATTTTTAACTTTCTTTCTACTCGTCCGATCGAGGATTTCAATAGCTTTAAACCTTCTCGGGACATCACGGACCATTTTGCAAAAAACCGCATGTAAATCGGTTCAGTAATTTTCTAGTTTATAGAGGACACACGTACGAACATTGCCTTATATACATACATACATATATACATATATATATATATATATATATATATATATATATATATATATATACAGAAGGTCGTTCGCCCTTCACGGAAATGTTTTTGATACTTAAGTTTCATGTATAAATGCCGGATTTTTTGTGGCTATTTGCTTTTAAATGATAGCTATGGTTCTTAACAATAGCTCTAGCTAGAATTTTCCATGAAAATAAACTTTTCTTAGTACTGTAAGTTCAATTTTACCCCATTCTTCTTGGACCGTTTTCCAAAGTCCGTTCAATGTTCCTGCATTCCGTTTTCCTAAATCTCGTTTTAATAAACCGAAAACGCAAAAGTGCATTAGAGAAGCGTCAGGTTATTTTACAGGTATTTCATTAAATGGGATACACTTTATTCCTGTTTCTGATTATTTATTTGCTAAATATGCGGCAGTTGATTTAGACGTGTGACTAGAGGCGTTGTCCGTATGAAGCTGAATTTATCAATGTCCTTTCCATATAAGGCTGGAATTTCTTCTTCAAAAATTGGTTCTAAAATATTCTGATGATAGTAGAGTGAATTAATTTTGGCTCTACTTGAGACTTTTTTTATATTTAATTTGCCGTTGTAACAAAATCCAGCAACTATTATGAATCCCTTTGGGACCTTTTCTGCACACTGACGAAACCATTTAGTTCAGTCATTCCCGTCAGTTGAAAAATAGAAAATTGATATTTTTTTATTACAGTCACTTAAATACACCTATGCCTCATCGAGTGTTACGACAAAATTTCATTTTTCAGCAGCTAGGTGTTTTTCATATAATTTTCTACTATTTGTTTTTCAATCAGCGATATGCTTTGGCAAAAGCAGATGAACGGAGATGGATGTTAGGTTTAAACATCTTTTTTTTATTTCAAATCTTTATGAATGAATTTACTTACAGGCCCAGAAGACATTCATAGTTTCGATGCAATGGATCTTTGAGTCGGCGGATTATCTTTAAGGATCAGAGTCTTCACTTTCTTGATATTTACCTGCGTTCGAACAGTCTTAGGATGAGGTGTCGCGGTCGTGTTTCCATTTTTACTTTCAGTTAGACCTATATTTTTCCTTTCAAATTTAATATATTATAAATACTTTTTTTTTAAATGCCATTATCTCGATTCTTTCACCACTTTATAATTTATTGATACGAATATTTCTCCTCGGAAAGCGCTGTTACGTAACCTGCGAACCATCTATCAATTTTAGGAGTCATTTTCAAAAGAAATCTTTTATTTTACATTCCAATCAAAACAAAACAGAAGAAGACGACTATTCTGAAGTTGCCAAATTTTTATCTCAAAATGCAAACGCGAAAAATAAATTAGAAAATCGTTTCCATAAAGTGCGAATGACCTTCTGTATAAAAATAAATAAATAAATATATATATATATATATATATATATATATATATATATATATATATATATATATATATATATATATATATATATATATATATATATATATATTTGTAATATCACGACCAGCTAAGCCGATGGAGATAGGAAACACGTTATAAGTAGGCCAGCCGTGATACTACAACGCTGGTTATTTCTACAGATACTTAGTAGACACAATTCACGCATTATACTTCGTGGTACGCAGCATCCGGGATATATTTCCCCAAACTGGCCTTTCAGGCTCCAATCACACAGGAACACGCCATAACATACAACAAACATCTTTATTTCGTCCTAACACCTACATGTTGATTAGACAACGACAATCCCAGAAGTGTGTTCTGCTACATGACCCAGCGTCTTTTACAGGCTGCTTGAGGTCACTCGTCATGTGATTTTGAATAGGAACAATAATTGGCTATCTATGGCTCTGGTGTCAGAGGTGACGTGCTATCTAATGTAATATGCGTGATTATTTGTGATTTTGGAGGTGACGATGCGCATATTCATTGTCTTTAAAATCGGAAACGACATTAACTCAAACGCCCAAGGAAATTTAGAAGAAACTAGAATTTGAAAAGGATATAGGTGTTTTTATGTTATACATACATACATACATATATATATATATATATATATATATATATATATATATATATATATATTAATGATTTCCTCTAAAGTAAGAATGTATGTTAGAGAGCATGTTTTTATCCTCATTTTCTACTATCTTGATTTATTGCAATTATCAGAACATTGTTCTTTTTTAACCCCATTTTATAAGGTTACCTTTATTTATCTCCATTACTCTTTGATTTAAAGCAGTATAAGTTTTGGTGTATAAGAAATTAATATTACTTTACGTAGATTTTTTTTATCTGCAAAGATTATTTTTAAAAAAGAAAAGAAATATAAAAAAGAACAAAATGCTTTTTCCGGGTAAAAACTTTCTTTTGAATGGGCTACCTTATTTCTTTTCTGTTCTGTTTCTAATCTCTTGATTTCTTATATGAACCAAAATCGTACTTTTATTTTTGGAATTCCATTAGTCTCAAGTCAGTTCTTTCAGAAACATCTTCACCGTTTTCTTGATGAAATGGCTCTGCTTCTTGAATTACTTTTCTCTGCAATTTCTATCTTTCAGCGTTTAAGACTCGGTAACTTAAAAGTGCCGCGTAGCATATTTCCTTCTTTTCTTGTCGTACATAAACATATGTATAATTTGCAGTAGCTCTTTCTAACTTTAAAAGTTCTTCTCGGTCAAACCCTTATTTTTTTATCTTCTTTTTTTCTTTTTGCTTGTTCTTAAAATAAGGGTAAGATATATTTTAAATGCTTGATTCCACATTTTTCCCCACTTTCATTACTTTAAGGAAAAACTTCTCATGTTGCCGTGATCTTGCGACCTTTTTGCCTTGCTTATCTGAATAAAAATTCGGTTATTTAAAAGCCGTAAAAATAAATGAGATTGAAACGATGATACCATTATGAAGAGAAATATTCATTTTATGCTACTTTCCATCTATTAAGCTTAAAACGTAGCAGTTTAAGGTCATATTAAGTTTGATCACCTCATAAATATTTCTGAAATGCGTGGGAAAAGTTTAATAAAAATTTTCGTAAATAATTTCAAACTGGTTTTTCGTTTGCTGACAAATAGAATAAAATCATCTTTCATTTTTTTAAAGAGAAAGTGCATTTTTTTATCCTTTGAGACATCATTATACATTTATCACAATAAGTGTTACTTTTACTGAAGTCTGGTGAAAACTGAGCATATCTAATTCTGATATTTCCCGTTAAAAATATGTCAAGAGCAATAAATTTCTCCAGTTAGATTATTTTTCATTGAGGAAAACACCTCATATGAATCATATTATAGAGAAATTCAAAATTAATTTGTAAAACTGGTTCTTAGTCAAGATTAATTCAATTTACGCGGCGGCGAATGGAATTAAAAAAAACTTTTATGCTTATTATGACTTTTTTCATACTCGTGTCATTTATTACTCATTGTTTCAGTCTGTTTACAATTGGTAATGAAGATCGTTTAAGTTAAATAGGGAATTTAAATAGACATATTTCACAGCATAAATATTTTATACCGGTGTTTTCGTATCATAAAAAGGGGATATTCCAACGATCTAACTGAACACCTTTTCTCTTGAGATATAGATCAGCAAGATATTTTTGAAACCCCTAATTTGTTTTTAATTTTTTTTAGAATTTGTTTGACTCTCTTTAATAGGTCTTGTATGGAATATTGCATGGCTTCGACATTTATGAATTTCGAATGGAAATAAAAGTGCAGTATTAAACATTCTGCATAATATAAGACAAAATGTTTTCTTTACTTACTAAATAATTACAGAATTTTAATAATAAAAATATAAAGTTATGCCACACTAAAACACAAAAATATGCCTCTGTCTATTTAACGCGTCACAAACTATGAAGGTGGCATAAATTATGAATGAACTTTTTCAAATATCTATCGCTTGTTTTCTTTCAACTATAAAAACAGACAATAGAACTCTATTTATATAATTTCAAAAGGGTATTGTAATAAAGGATACCCGGAAGGCTTCGTAAATGTCAATTCCAATCTATTTGATTTGAGTTTCGAGGGAATTGTAAGTGAAAATGTGCATTCCTCGCAATACTTAAGAAGTCTATTTATATAATTTTACAAGATTACATGTTAGTATATCTCAAAGATTCGTAGATGTCGGTTCCCACCTGGTAGAAGTGTATTAAAAGCGAAAATAGGTATTCTTTATATTACTTAGGAATGCTCTCAAAATAATTTTACAAGAAGATTGTAAGTAAGCATACCTGGAAGACCTCTTAGTTCTCGGCTTAAGTCTGGTGGATTTGAGTTTCAAGGGTATTTATTGTAACTGAAAATGTGCCTTCTTTATATTACTTAAGAACGCTATCTATTACAAGGGTAAATAAGTATACCTGCAAGACCTCGTAGCTCTCGGCTCCCTTAGTTGATTTGAGTTTCAAGGTATCTAAGTGAAAATTGGTCTCTTTTATTCTACTTAAGAACGTCCTCTATGTAATTTTACAAGGGTACTGTAAATAGTCAGACCTGGGGAAACCTCGTACCTCTTGGCTCCCATCAGGCGGATTTGAGTTTCAAGGGTATTGGAAATGAAAATATACCTTCTTTATATTACTTAAGAACGTTATTCATATAAAATTACTAGGGTACTGTAAGTAAGTATACATGAAAGATGTAACTATCGGCTTTAGTCTATTAGATTTGAGTTCCAATGCAAATGAAAATGTGCTTAATAATACGTAAAAATGATAATTTTAAAAATTAATGAGGCAATTTTAAAAATTAATGATGAAATTTTAAAAATTAATTCATGAAAAACAGAAAACGTTTATCATGCAATAAACCCTTTTGAAACTAACTAAAAAATTTTTGGGTAAGTATGCCTAATAAGAGACCTTTCCTAATATGAGACCCCAGCTTATAGGACGTATAATGTGCTGCCGCCTGGCAACTGGAGCGTAAAACAGTAGTCTATTGCATCATTAGTAATCGGTGAGTCAGTCGAGTGTTTGCAAGTGCACACAAAGGTGCAGTATTTTTTTTTCTTGAATGTGTGCTTGTTGACTTTTTTGCATCACCACTTTCAATGGCTATTTTCACCTTTAAGGTAAGACTCTTATTAAAACTGTTAGTATTGGATAGCTATAAATGTAGAGTGTAAACACGCCTGTTTGTTTTTAAGCTAACGTCAATCCTAACCTAAAAAATTCATTGGCGTGATCAACAACATTGTCGTGCCCAATATGACACCCCAAATCATGCCTAATATGAGATATATATACCTAATATGAGATAGGGAATATGAGAAACCTAATATGAGATAGGGAATATGAGAATACCTAATATGAGATAGGGTCTCATATTAGGTACTTTAGTTTTCACTCTCACAGCCTTGTTTCCTCTGAAGCTGCAGATGCAATGACGCCCTGGCAATATCCACAACCATGTACCAGTAGTGGCGATGTGGAAGGTATTGATCAACCAAGAAGTTCAAACCAGTTCTTAGTGACTCCTGAAGAAATAAATCCCTTGCGTACGTTACCCGAGAAAAACACCTCGAAACCAAGTAGGGCCCGCAAAGCCGATATTATCACATCATTGCCCTATGAAAATAAATTGACTGATAGCATTAACAAATGAACTGCAGCATATTCGAAAAAACCTTTGTTTCCTACAAGAAAAAAAGGAATAGATAAGAAATCAAAGGATAAACAAGGAAAAATAGATTAAGATAAAAAAGAAAAGAATAAGGAAACAATAAAGGGAAAAGGAAAAGGAAAAGGGGTCCCTAAAGGAAGGAAAAAATCAAGGATGGATGAAAATGCATCCAAAAAATAGAGAACGAATAAGCCTAATTATAGCTATGATGATCTCAGCTCATTTAAAGATGATGAAAAACTTTCTCTCCATGACAGCAGTGATGATAGCATTGATGAAAACGATGCTGAATGCCTTTTTTATGGTTGTTTATTTACAAAAGACAAACGGGGAGAGCAGTGGCGTCAATGTAGGTGTTTCAGGTGGGTCCATTAAGATTGTGGAGCTGACGAACTTTTTATTTGTAAACAATGTGAAAAGTTTATCCAAAAACAAAAAGTAAAAACCTATAGTGTAAACCAAATAATTTGTTTAAAATGTCACTTTTCGTTTTCACCTATTAGTGTATATAGATAACTGTTATCTAATTATTGTGTACAGTTTTGTTTTTACGAAATTTTCAGTAATTCTAATTTATATTTAGAGTTGCAGAATAGGGGTCTCATATCAGGACTACTTTTTTCAGACCCCAAAAATGGAACACTTGTGTTTATAATTTCATACAAGAAAATTGTAAGGTTATTTTCAATTTTCTGTCATTGTTATATGTAGCAAAATATATGTATTGAGAGTATATCAAGTTGGTACTATAATCCCTTACTTACTTTCCTATTTATATATGAAAATAAAAAGGGGTCTCATATTCGGAATACTTACCCTATACAATACGCTCTCCTCCCTATATCCTCTTTTAGTGGTCATTATTTCAACTTCAGCGCTGTTTTAAAAGGTGACAGAATATATACCGTTGAGGAATATCCGCATCAAAATTTACATCCGTATCAGATAAGTGCGACTTCGTATCATATCGGATTAGCAAATTTCGGAACTTCCAACCTGGTGCGAAATAAGCGATACGAGATACGTATATGCAGTACTGATGATTCGCACATTAGAATGGACTGAATCATGCGCTATTGCGAAAATTAAACGAATGGACCTACACATACGATGACTGCAGGATTTAAACCAGACCTTGCTGAGTCTCATGATCTGATGCGATGGTCATGGTATGGATATTCACCGTATGCGTATCATGATCACATCCCTAATACAAGTATGATATCTGACTATATGCATTCCAAATAGAGCCCATACTTAGCTTGCTGCCATCGATTCGCTCGATATATAATCATACTGGGTGTGTAGTATTAGTCCTTGTGCAATATTTTGAGTTGTCTAAAGAAGTGCTTGGTGAAATCGTTGGAGGAGAGCGAATCAGGTGCTTTCCGAACGATGCATACCACAAAATCAATCATTGTTGTTTAAATATTAATTTTTATTTAAATATGCAAAGAAAAAATTTGAAAGTTTGATTCTAATACGGTAGGTTCTTCAAATAATGAAATACATTTACTAAAATAACTTTATTGTCTAATTTAAATGAAAAGTGAAGGATGTCTGAGGATATACTGTGTTTCCACCTATATACGTTACACCCACCTTAACTTCTAAACGGTGACAGCTTAGTCCATAAAGTTGGTGTCTAGGTATAGTCAAAAGGCTATGCGCTACTCGATGAGATAACTTACAATGCCATCTACTAGCAAATTTTGGAATTAGAGTTTTTATCTCAAAAACGGTAGGTGATACAGGAAAAAATTCAATTAAAAAGTTGTTCAGCATCATCGATTTAGTAAGAAAAGACACCTTGCGTACATTAATACTCAAAACAGAATTTAAAAAAAAACCATTTCGTTGGTCTTGATTTTCAACGCTATTGCGTCGTGAAACGCGAGCGAAGCTCTAAAAGACCAAAGAATCCAGTCCACAGTGCAAATGTTTATAGTGGCTAATTGAGAGCATTTTCAGCAACATAAATAAATGATCCTGAAGATAGAGAAGTGTCTCAGTTTCTTTTTCCCCCTCTTTATGACATGGCAATTTTCGAAATCGTGACCAAACAAATGTCCATTTCCTACATTCTGTTTTGAGTATTAATGTGCGCAAGGTGTCTTTTCATACAAAATCGATGATGCTGAACAACTTCGCAATTCATTTTTTCCCGTATTTCATACCATTTTTCAGATAAAAATGTTGATTCCAAAATTTGCCGATAGATGACGTTGTAAGTTGTCCCATCGAGTAGCGCATAGCCTTTTTACTATACCTAAATACCAACTTTATGGCCTAAACTGTCACCGTTTAGAAGTTAAGGGGGGTGTAACGTATATAGGTGGGAACCCTATAAAGGAATCTTTATAATATTGGTGGTATTGTTTCTATTAGATCGAATTAAAATATTTAAATCTATTGTAAAATACAGTTGCTGAAAAAATATGTATTTTATCTTAATTTTTTATTTATTATTTTACATTTGGTAGTTTAAAAGGATTAAGGATTTATCAGTTGCAAGTTTTTATATAGTCTTTCTATTGAACTTTAAATGATTTCATTTGACTGTTTTCAAAAGCATCGTCAAAGGATTCATCTAATTAAATTAATAGAAAACAAGTTCCGTGTTGAAAAAAGTAAATTGGGAATTTGAAAGAAAATAATTTTTTATTGAAATAAAACACCTGTTTTTGATATAAATAACTGAATTTCTGTATATTGAGCGTAACAAAGGAATATCTATTTAGGTGTTTTGATTGTAAAATTCATATACATTTCAACTTTAGGTTGCTTCTATCCATATTGTTATTTGTTTAATGAATGAAATGCATACGATTAAACACGATTACTAAAACATTACGCATGAAAACACTCCATCTCCCGAAATATACGTTCAAATCATTTGTTATAGTCTAAGAGAAAAGAAACACTCGGGCAGTATCACATGTAAAAATTTATTGTTTCAGATGAAACTACATATCCACACTTCAATTTCTTTACATCATTCATTCATCATAAAACCGGATTTATATATATACATGTCTCTTTGTGTATATATATATATATGCAAATCATTGTTTATAACCCTTTTGTCCAGACCTTTTCCAATGGCAAATTTTAATGAGTCCTGTCTTTTCCGTAGAGGATTATGTACAATGTATAATTGTCTTCATAACAATATGCCAACAATATTCACAATACGCAATACAGTAACAAGTATCACGAGTCACTATAAAGTTTAAAGAAACTGTTTTATTTTCGATTTCCATTCTGCACTTTTTAAACAATATTTTCATTAGATAGAGATTTCATATAGATGAGTTCCGTATTAGAATTGAAATTTGCCAGGAAGCAACTCAAATGCAAAACTGATTGTGTTTATGTTTACTGAAATTGTTTTAGTCATTAATCGTCGTTTGAATGGGAAATGCATTATAAAGGAAAAATACTGCGTAGGATTATTGTATAAGGAAATAAATGTGGTATTTGGAAGGGCCTTGTGTGGTCGAATTGCAAATAAGCGTGAAATTCTATTGCTGTAGAAAAGTAAAATTTTTAAAAAATAATTGTTCGTGATAAATTTAGCTTCTAGAACATGTATATAGTGATTAGTCCCTAACTGTGTATATGCTTACATTTTCTATTCAGGGTTTTACTATATTGCTTAAAAGAACTTTTCAAAATTAAAAATGATGATGATATAATTTGTGCACACATTCCTCGCATTTCAGTATAATGTTATAAAAATATTTTTTTCGCAGAGACAACTTTTGCACCAACGGAAAAAACAAATAAACATAAGATTTTCGTGTCATTATTTTGATATAGTATTAATTCTTTTGGTTGAGTATGTAACATCATTCCAAAGAGAATATATACATTCGAAAAGTTTAAAAAATATATATATTTTTGTTATTTTTTTTAAACTTATATATATAATTTTATAAATATTTTTGTTATTAAATGAGCCTGTAACAATGTGCTTATCTAATTTATACAAATAATTAAATTGAAAAATTAAATGCTTACTAAATAGTTAGCCAAATTTTCTAATATATTTTCACCTTTATGATCATTATAATGTTTTTGTTGTTTTATCATATAGTAAATTTGCAAAGATTGTTTTTATCTTCACTGTAAATCATTTATTACAATGTGCATATTATATTTTTTTATCTTTTATACGCAATAATTTAAATTATGCATTAATTTTAATTAATTTTAACACGTGATAATCTAATTTAATAGCATTCTATTTGGCATAGAACTGGTTACATCGTTTAAAGTTACATGTTAATAATCGTTAATTTTATCCATGGTTACATGTTAATGTAATTTCTTTCCTTTGATTGTCGAAACTAATCATAGAAACAAACATATATCCGTTCTTTTATTTACTAGAGACGCGTTCACTTCCTGAAATGAAAAACACATAAATATCAGTTATCACGAGAAATAATCTTGAGGCTTCCTGACTCTAAAATAGCGTAAACTGATTGAGCACTATTACTGATTCTCTGTCCGTTGGAAGTTTCGGTGACAAATTCTTCATAGAAATAAATCTAACAAAGATCGAGTCTGTTTTGTTTGCTTTTCATAAAATAAATAAAAACAATGATAACTTTTTACACAGTTAATTTAAAATTGCTTTCTCGAGATTCGGCATCGAGTCAATTGGCCTCAAATATACAACTACACCCAGAAACGTCGAACCATTTATCAGTACATCACAGCTCTCCTTGACGTTGGATGGTACTCATGAAAAACAGTGGTGAGCCACACGTGTTTATTTTTTCTTATATATAATACTGGAAATGTTGATGTCCGATGGCAACGGAGTAATATTCATACTCTGGAGCTGCTGAGGTCTGTTGGAGGTGCGTGATGTTTTCATGCAATAAGTTGACCCATAAGGTTTTATAGCAGATAAAAGCTCGAAAATACTGAGATGATTAGCATTACGGGTGCAACAGCTCGCAAAGAGGCTATGTTTTGACGGCCATGTTGCATCGCAGCTGGTTTTTCACCTGCAATGAAAAAAAAGAAGACGTTAAGAACATGATTGACGTTTGTGACAATTTATTTTTACGTTCATTCAGATTTGCACAGAAAAAGCTGTTATCTGAATCAGGAATAAAACAAAAAATTCATTTAAAATAATAATCACCGCATTAAATACTAAGCCTTTAAACTTGTGTTTGTGTTTTCAGTTATTTAGTGAGTTTTTTATGACAAAGATGTAAAAAAGTTTTTGTTTCAAAAACTATTAAGTAATAAGAAAGGATTCCATTTAAATTTTAATTAAAATTTTCTTATCTAAATAAGCGTTCATTAAATAATGCGAAAACATAGACATTAAATAATTAAAGTTGTATATAATTTAACAAATGAATAAATATGAAATGAACTATTGGTAGTGTTAATTAGAAATTTCTTCCTTTCAGCAGAAACATTAATAATTAACCCAGAAAGGACGCTATTAGTTTATCAGGAAAATATTATAGCTGCTGTAAAAAAAGACGTACCTACACACGCACACACACACACACACACACACACACACACATATATATATATATATATATATATATATATATAATGTAATTTAATATAATATAAAGATACGTATGTGAGTGTAAGTATGCATGTAAGTTTCTTGTATGAGTGAATACTCTATTTAAATTCCTGTCATCACATTCATTCAAATGAAAAAATACATACACTAATAGGGAATTTGATATTGCGCTATCCAAAATAGTCACGACTGCAAATATTTGATGCGAGGCTATAGATGTCATTTTATAACTTATTGCATTCACAAACTCGAATTTTATATTTAGTACAGGGAGAGACTCGGCTATTCCCACGCTAACAACTATCTATATTTGGACATTTATTTGAATCAGTCTCAAAGAGTTTGGCGACCTTTTGACTTAGAAATGCTTTATAAATGACAGGTAAAATACTGCAGTTTCCACAAAATAGTGTATTAACATAACTTATGGTTTTCATCTTATCATGTTTTTTGTAAAATAAAATAATAAAAGGAAAAATATTAAACTTAGTATGTTCGTTTGTCGTGTTGATCTAGTATTATCTACTGAAAATGTTTTCCCTCCAAGCAATGATATATTCATTTAATTGTTTTCTATAAATTTGTATGCTAAAAAGTAGTTAAAAAATTCTCTTTTCGAATTAAGGGAGTCGAAAAGGATTCCTTCGTTTCTACTCAAGCAGCAAATTACACACGGAGCAAGCAGTCGTTGTAAGAGTGCGCATAGAATGAACGCTGCTATTTCAGTGCAAAAAAAGTGGGAAGGATAAAAATTTACTATCTAGAAATATTGATAGAAAGAAGAAAACAATGAGTAATAAAAACTGGAAGGATAGAGAAAACAACTAACGAAATAATTTAAAAAATAAAAATGAAGAAAAAATGACTTCTTGAAGAATACTACAAAGGACAGTCAGTAAATAAGTTACAAAAGTTTATTAATAAATACACACTTCAGACATCTACGATATTTACTTGAAATACGCTTTCATTTCCCAACGTAAACTGCACCAGCATTGATACATTTATACCATCACTTTATTAGTGCTACAATTCTCGATGCATAAAACTCTTTGGGCTATGTCTCAACCGCTTGTGTACATAACTTTCAGCTTCTTCATCCGTCGCCAAACGTGTGCCGCCAAGTAAGTTTTAAGCGGACCAAACATATGATATACGCTTGGGGCTTTCAAGGCTGTAAAACATATGTTAAAGAAGTTGCAACTCACATTCATTAGTTCTCTCGAATTATTCAAGCTGTATGACGCTTGGCACTGTCTTGGTGGAGCAAAAACATTCCTCTAATCAGTGGACGTCCAGTTGGTTCTAGCCAATAAAAGATTCGAAGCTCCAACAGAACTTGAAAGTATGGAACACTGTTAAAAGTTTCATCTCGTTTCAGGATATGAGCTCGCAAAATCCCCTGAGAATTCCTCGAGAACACTGCAAGCAGGACCTAACCATCTGAGATCATACCCTTGAATTTATCCGTTGAAGGTGAAAAATCATGCTTCCATTGCATACTGGTATACTTCGATTCGGGTTGGTAGTGATGAACCTTTGATTCATCCCATTAACAGTCTTCTAAAGCTTGTCCTTAACTTTCATCGGCATATCGGAAGAGAGGTTCCATGGACAAGCCTATTCGATTCATTTAGTATACATTTTTATTTATAATTTATTTCAGTTTGTGACTTATTTACAGACATGCCCTCTTGCGTTAAATTACAGAATAATAGATTTTAAAACTGAGACTAAATTTAACATGCTGATATATATATGAGAATAATAAATTTACGAAATAAACAGCTTATGGAAATATACTGATAATGCAAAAGATACATCCCTATAAACAGATCAAACCTTCGGTAGCAAAAGGAGACATAAGCCGTTAGATTTCATATAAATTCAATATCACGAGATTAAAAAAAATCAATCAAAATAATGAAAGCGAGGAATATTTTCAGATTGTTTTTAGTTGCTCACAAATTTTATTTCCCATGTTATCGAAATTAATTTCAAATCTCTTTCGTTTAATTCTAAAAGATAAGTAGTGGCAGCTACATGCATTTATCTCCCTAATGAATTCAATGCTTGGATTTAAATTATGAAAAGGAATGTATAAATTCTCTTTTCGCTATTCTAAACACCTAAACACACGTAATTTCATTAATCGAACGTTTCATTATTACGGATATTATTAAGCGACTTAAAGAGTACTCTAGAAAGAAAGTGCAAACCATTAACTAACTAACTAACTAACTATATATATATATATATATATATATATATATATATATATATATATATATATATATATATATATATATATATATATATATATATGTGTGTGTGTGTGTGTGTGTGTGTGTGTGTGTGTGTGTGTGTGTATGTAAGTAAGTAAGGAATTATCATGGGGGACAAACCGTAAGAAACTATTAAAGGGGGTTTTTCTTGAAAAAATGGGAATTATCAATTAAATTCTACTATTTTCCGAAGTATCGGAAAGGAGGCATTGTGGGGAAAATAGATAATGGGGGTGGATTTTATTGACAGCTTCGTCCCATCCATGCCTCATTTTCGGTACAAACGTCAGAGCTCTTGAGGGCATGCGCCGTATTTCTGGAAGCTGTACGCAAATGGTTGAAATCTTCAGAGACAATGGGATGACTGACTAGGAAAGCCGTGCCGCTTGGCAGGCACGCATTTTAGAAAGGGGTGAAATTAATAATTAGGAAATGGAGCTGAGTAATTAATTATAAGTTAATGAATATATTTAGCAAAATGAACTAGACTGGTTTTTGGCTAATCGTGTCAACACCCTGACTGCGTATAGAAGAAGATGGAGATGTCGGGAGCCGACTGAAGTTGTAAATCTATGAAGAGTTAGTACTACATGGTTAAAAATATGGGCGTGAAGAACGAGTCCCGACATATATATATATAATTTAAAGTGTAGATTTAATAATTCTAGGTGTTTATATTTTAATATATTCCAAATATTTTTCCTGATCAACCCAAGTAAATTTAAGCCACTAACCTTTCATTCTATCGGTATTTGCATCCCCTTGAGTCCACTCAGTCGCGCTCCACAATCGTCTGCCTATAGTTTAAGATACATTTTAAACAATTAGTTTTTTATTTAATTTAAATTATAACAAAAAAATTATTAGTACACCCCATTACACTGCATTCTGTATTTGATTTTTTTTCTATTTCAGATAGTGTCTTAGAAATACACTGAAGAGCCAAAAACTGGTACAGTCGTGCGTATGCAAGTAACGGAGATATGCCACCAATCAGCGTAAAGCGATGCAATCGGCAGCGCCTTTATATGACAACAGGTGAAGCTGTTAGATCGGTTCCTGCTGCCACAATGGTAAGTTATCATGATTTATGGGGCTTTGAACATCGTGTAATAGTCCGCGAACGAGAGATGGGACATAGCATCTCCAATATAGCGATGCAATTTGGATTTTCGAGCAAGACCATTTCACAAGTGTACAATGAATATCATATATGCGGTAAAACATCAAATCATCGACAGCGGTGCGGCTGCAAAAAGACTTTGAAAAAATGGACCATCCACGACTGACGAGAATCCTTAAACGAGATAGAACATTCGAAACTTCCTCATATTGCTGCGGATTTCAATGCTTGGGAATCAACAAGTGTCAGCGTGCGAACTGTTCAACGGACCATCATTGATATGGACTTTCGGAGCCTCAGGCCCACTCGTGTATCATTGTCGACTGCACGGCATAAAGCTTTTCGCCTCGCTTCGGCCCGTCAACACCTACATCGGACTGCTGATTATTGGAAACACATTGCCTGGTCTGAAGAGTATCGTTTCCAATTATACCGGGCGGATGGACGTGTACGGGTATGGAGACAACCTCATGATTCCATCGACCGTACATGTCAACAGGGAACTGTTCTAAATGGTGGAACCTCTGTGAAGGCATGGGACGTGTGTAGTTGGCGTGATATGGGACCCCTAATACGCTAAGAGTCGACTTTGACAGGTGACGGGTACATAAACATCCTGTCCAATCAGCTACACCCATTCATATCCATTGCGCATTGCGACGGACTTAGACAATTCCAGCAGGACAATGCGACACCCCATACGTCGAGAGTTGCTCCCGAGTGGCTCCAGGACCACTCTTCTGACTTTGGCCACTTCCATTGGCCACCTTAATCCCCAGACATGAACATTATTGAGCATATCTGGTATGTCTTGCAACGTGCTGTTCAGAGGAGATCTCCACCCCACCTCACTCCTATGAATTTGTGGACTTCCCTGCAGGATTCATGGTATGATTTGCCTCCAGGATACCATTACACATTAAGGCTGCTATGTACTAACCCCATTGGATTCGTTCACCTCAATGTTAACCTATGGAGAAAATTTGTCCACGGATTGCCGGCTTGGATTCACAGATTTTTTTTTAAAAAAAATTGTATTCCGTCATAGAGAAAGGAATTTTACATTTGTATATATTTTTCGTTTTTTTTTAAATACAATTAATATTTTAAACTTTAAATTATTCGGGGAAAAATATGGTATTGTGTGTTTTAAACGCTCATAAATTCCTTCGGTGGACGAAATTTATAAAATGAATTCTGTGGCGCTTTGCAGAAAAATTCAGGCTATCTGACAATACCAATTTTATTTGGTTATCAGCATTTATGTACCTGTAAATAGTTGACAAAAATATACTTTTAAATAAAAAAATTGGGGGCAGTGCTTAACCACCCTATATATATAGAGAGCCATTACAATCCCTCAAAATGTCAATCCTAAGGGGGGTGGAATTCTTGAACTGTCAACTGGACTCCTCCCACCACAAGAGTTTGCAAGAAGAGGAAAAGGGAAATACGATTTTTTTCTTAGTACATAGCAGCCGTGTTGCAGCATTTCTGCGTGCTCGTGGGAGCCCAACACGATATTAGGCAGGTGTACTTGTTTTTTTTTTTGGCTCTTCAGTTTAACTTTTATTAAAGTTATGTCTGTAGTTTAAACTATATTTACCAAAATTTAAATCAATTTATATTTAATTTATTTAAATAAAATCTAAGAATATATTTTTTACAGATATAGACGTACTTATATTATGATGTTAGCGTTTTTGAAAAACCGATGACATTACTAGATTAATTGAAAGTAGTTGTAAATATAAATTTGTATTTCGAATTTGTATTTAAATAAGCCAGTTTTTCTTTTTTTCGATTAATATTTCTAATATTATGGTATTTTTCCATAAACCATTTATTTAGGAGTAGTTTAATTTAATTTATAAGAAATTAATCTAAATGGGAATTGTTATATATTTTTTTATTTAAAACAATATTTTTCAAATGAAAATTAGTGTACTTGAAATTAATTTCGGTAACTATTTTCAATCAATAGGATAAATAGCTTTAATTTAAAACAATAAAAAAATTAAATATAACTGTATACAAGCATCCATACCTTATTAACCCATAACCGTCACATCATTGTCAAAATTTTTATTGCGGATTTCCTTATATAATAAACCATTTGATAGGAGTCTTAACAAGTTTTTTTTTCTAATAATCTTTTGAATAAAATTAATCAAATACCAAATTTCTTCAAAATTATTCTTCTATCTTGCTTGTAATGTTAAACACAAAATAACTCATCTGTATTATATATTTTACTCGCACTTCATCTTCTGTGTGGGTTGCTTTAAAAATGTTACATACATTACTGAAACTGAAAGCAGTAAAAATAGTCAAATGCGTGTGTGACTAAATTATAAATCAATGAAATATAATTAGTTATTTGAAATAAAATTCCATGAAAAATTTCAAAATGCGAAGAAAGTGACTGTATGGCTCGGCTTAATATGATAAATTAAAATAAGTAAATTATTCTATTAGTTCCACATCCAGATTTCTCATTCTAGAGCAAAACAATTCACTGGTACGGATTTATTATATTTTTGACTAATGTGTTAAATATTGTCAATTAAGGATACATCTATTCCTCCGGTTAATTTTCAGCTTCCAAGAATAGCACCAAATTTCCAGAAACCATTTTATGCTTTTTCTCTTTCGAATAAAAGTCTGGGAGAATATTTTAATATTAATGCTACATGCGTGTTTATAGATATGTAGAGACTGACTTATGGATTCCTATTTTAATAATAAATTGAGCTTAATATACTACCTTTGTTACTTTCTCTCACTCCGTCACTCTATTTCTTTCTTTTGTACCCACAAATATCGATAGTACGACTGGAAGCCTTAAAACGTGAAAGGAAATAACGCGGAGGAATTTTCCGTAAATATTTTATAAAGTTTTCAACATATTATGAATTTTAATTTCAACTTTTGCAGCATCGACCCCAGCATGGTATTCAAGGGTGCATGAGACTTAAATATTCATGAGTGATAAATAAAGGAATAATAATATTCATACATATATATTAATATGCAAATGTTTAAAGGGCATGAATCATAAAAGGACACGTCATCTAACTATTTGTCTGTATAGCCAGTCATTTTATTCAATGATTTCATAGATTTTTAATGTTTTTTAATAGTTACCTTTTCTTGTTAGATAGGGAAAAATATTTAAAATTTTTTTTTCTAATAGCTAGATCAAATACCCCAAAACATGGAATCAAACACTTAAATGTAGCATAACAAACAAAACGAAAAACGAAAACAAACGAATTGGTCCATGAGATCTCTCTCTTTCTTCAATATCGGCATATATCTGTATTTCCATGTATTGATTTAGTACGAAGCAGGGGAGATCCGCCCATAGTATCAGGCTATTTACAAAGAGGATAAGAAGATCTTGAGACAATGCCTCTTTCGTAAGGATGTGCAGCAAGGAAATCATGCCCAGTTATAAGTAGAATCATTTACACTGTCTCGTGTTGCGGTTTTCAGACACTTTGTCAAGACATTCAACTGTCCATTGTTTTGGAAGTATTCTATTCTGAAGTTCATCTTGATAGTTAGAGTACAGTATATGACACAAAATCAATTTCGCCAAATGAAAACAAGTCTCAACCAGTGTGTTATAAAAAATGTGACACCTTTTTTTGGAGGGCAATTTTGTCGGTTTATTTTCTGCGAACAAAGATTTACTTATTACTGTTAAAAATTCCTTTGAGAAAATATACAACCATCTAAAACTCGAAGCATATGACAATATGATTGTATGACAATATGCTCTTTTGACAACATATTGTCAAAAGAGTTCAGACAACTTTATTTTGCTTGTTTTTTAAGATGCATTAAATATTCATCTCTCTCTTAATTGACAGAATTTTGGGGGTACGGACAAATGAAACCGAAACGATGAATTAAGTTTATTTCTTCTGTCTTAGGGTTCTCTATCACGTTTTACATAGGCTTATCCGGTTATAGGAAGAAGAAGTGATGACAGAAGAAGATACGTATGTTACTCAACCCTCATCAGCACGAGTGGCTAGCACGTAAACAGATTTCAATTCTCTAGTCAGCTGTCAAAAAAACTGAAAAATCCTCCACTTCTCACATGAATTACGTACAAAAAAGCAATTTCCGTTTTCGGTTTCTTTTTCAGGTAAATCAAATGAAGAAATCAATAACAGAACATACTAGAAGGTATTTATAACTGAATGCTGAAAATATTTATGAATGCTTGAAAAACTTTTTGCTAAGCATGATAGATTTCATTATCCTTATATAAAAAATTTCATAGAGAAAATTTTTATTAATTTTTGAAAGAAACTTAAATTCAAAGCCTCACTGCTTAAACTTTGCATTATGCCTTCCCTAAAAAATCTATTTCTTTATAAATGCTTAGCTGAATAATTCTTCGTGGTAGGAATTTCTTAAGGAAATGTAAGTATAATAAAAATATTACAATTTTAGTGTTTTAATATGTTTTTCCTATTTTCAAGAATTACGTTTAAAATTTTAATTAATTACACAGCGGGGTTTTTCAAAAAAATATTTAGCTATTAACAAAATTATCAGGAATAATCTAATATCAACATTGCTTTAACATTTGTTCGGTGCCTAAGTAAATTTGTTTAAAGTAGAACTTTTAGGAAAATAGGTATTGTTTGTTTAAGTTGAAATAACAGAAAATTAATAGATTTTAAAACGTTTCACAGAGCAATCAACATATTTTTCTAAAATTTTTACGTCACAGAATTTAAAATTATTTTAATTGAACCGTTTGAGAGTTAATATAAGAATGTATTCCTGAAAATAAGTTTCAAATTGATGCATTGAATTGGAACTTTATATTTTTTTAAAATTAAATATTGTGGCATATTATGTGCATTACTTTATTTAAATATGATTCAGGCGGTTTCACTCTAGCAGTATCTACTGATTTGGAATACATATTACACCACTTTATAATGACATTATAAAGCATTATGACTTTATAAAGCATTAATTACTTTATAAAACATTAAAAAATATCTTTAATTTGGAATAGCCTTGCACCGAAACAGATGTTATCATTTAATGTTTACATTTTTTTTCGAAAGTTATTTAAAGCTTAGTTATAATTCGAAGTCCATTAGATGAAAATTAAGTTCAATTGGTAATGGAAAAATTTATATTGTTGTATAGCAATTATCATTTATTTAACAAATTGGTTTAAAAAATAAATTTGTCTAGGACATTATGAATATGCTTTTCATTTAAATAATGTAGAATATATGCAAAATGAGTATAAAAGGTAAAAACAAAATCCATGTGTAGACTGACACATCCAAATAGACACCGCTGACTTTTTGTAACGTTACTGAGGTACTATTATACATGGTCTTATATATTTTTGACGTTTCTGAAGCAATTTTCCTGTTGAGATGAATGTCCATTAAGTTTGCTTTGTACCCTTTTTGAATGGATTCATTTATGTCATGTGACGTACACTGAAGTGCCACTGAATTAGGGATAGAAAAGCCTATGCAAATTGTGTAGCGCTGCGCATCATGTATGCGCAAGTGAGGGCGCTGTGGTAACTGTGGCGCTGTGGTATAGCGCGTACTGTGGTTGTTCTGAATTAGTTGTTGGAATTGCCAGTATGGGTAAACTGCCTGATTTAGACGCCTTCGATCGTGGACAAATCGTAGGTGCGTGACGCATGGGCCATTCAATTTCCGAAATCGTCAGACAGCTAGGATTTTCAAAGTCGACAGTGTCAAGAGTATACCAAGAATACATGGATGGTGGAAAAAAAAAACTAGCGATCGAGCAAACTGCAAAGGACAATTAGCCTTGACAGTGCGTGGTGAGAGACGGCTCAGGCGTATTGTACGTAGCCAGCGAAGCCAAACATTAGCTCAAATTACCCCCCATTTTAATGATGGTGCCAGTCGTACAGTCAGTAAATGGACTGTGTAACGCTCGCTTCACCGTATGGGTTCCGAGAGCCGTCGACCTACTAGAGTACCATTGCTCTATACTCGCCATCGGGCTGCACGTCTTGCCTGGGCAAGAGAGCACAGAGACTGGAGTGTAGAGGACTGGAAACTAGTAGCATGGAGTGATGAGTCTCGATTCCGACTACTTAACGCCGACGGGAGGCTGAGAATATGGCGTCAGGCTCATGAAGCCATGGATCCTGCATGCCTGGCTGGAACTGTACAAGGGCATGGTTGCTCAATCTTGGTCTGGGGTGCTTTTTCGTGGCACAGTTTGGGACCTTTGGTGCGTGTACCAACCTCCCTCAATGCAATTAGGTACGTAGAGTTGCTGGGTGATCATCTTCATCCGTTTATGCTGTTCTGTTATCCGCACGATAATGGAGTTTTCCAGCAAGACAACTGTACCTCTCGCAAGTCCCGTTTGGCTACTGGCTGGTTGGATGAGCATTCCTCTGACTCATCTGTCATGAATTGGCCGCCTTGAAGCCCAGACTTAAATCCTATTGAGCATCTTTGGGATGTGTTGGAACAAGGCGTGAAAGGCCATCACACAGCACCAAAGAACCTTACTGAATTATGGACAGCTTTAGCCAATATTTGGCAAGCCATTTCCGTGGAACGTTTCCAGAAACTTGTTGAATCTATGCCTCGTCGTGTGGTAGCCGTTATCAAGGCCAGAGGAGGCCCAACTCGTTACTAGGTAGGTATCCCTAATTCAGTGGCACTTCAGTGTATATAAAATTATTTTAAAAAAAACATTTGAATATATCTATGGTTGTTATAAATAAACCACAAGTTCCTCCCACTAGATGAAGGTGTTGCCGGTACGATTTCCAACATTAAATTTATTTTCAATATATTAATTTATAGATGACGCTGGCGTGTAAAACAGTTTGAATTACCGTCATGCAAGAAAAAGTGAAAAATTTTTATCATTCGTTTTACACATGGTGCTCTGTTGTTGTTGCCATTTTTTTCAAATTTGCAATAGCGCAATAGTTTAATTATGCAATTCTTCATGAATTTTTGTGGTGCATGCGATTCGCAACAAATGTTATTTCCTCCGTTTTTAAAAGAGTGAATACATGGCAGAATGCATGCAGCTGTATTATGGTGAGACTTATTTTTTTCTTACTTGGCCGTAACACCACGGTGGCATCACAAATGGTAAACCTGGACACGCTTATTTGAATTCAAGATCGGGTAATAGAATATGTGTTATGGAAACATCGACTTAAAAATAGTTCCGGAACATTCGATTTAAAACTAGACGGAACTGGTTTGCTTTGCTCCTGCTCGCCCAATTAAAAGCGGTGGCGCGGCAATGAATGTGCGCGCATGGACATTCTCCAGAACTTCTTACAAAGTTTAAAAAAAAAACGTTGGCAACAAAAAAGTTGTGGCGAATTTTGAATTTTCCAGCTGAAGAATGATATGTGAAGTCAGTCTTCGAATTTTCTTCGGCGAGAGTGTCCATCGATGTCCTTATAGAGAAGGATTTCTGAAGCACGTGGCTGCACGTGTAGCACAAAGGGAATATAATTAATCTACGAAGGGTTTTACGAAGAAGTGAATCGAGCTTATGTAATCCAAGTTCCTGCGCATGTGTAGGACAGATTTGTACAAATTCGGAATTAACCAATGTAATGGAATCAAGACATTCGAATATGTCTTGGTCTTTTGAGGAAGAATTGTGATGTCGATGTGCAAATAATTTTTGTGCTAAGAATTGTGATGTCCACGTGCAAATAATTTTTGTGCTGTCCTAGCTTAAGCCTTAAATAAAGTGTGGTAAGTGAATTCTAGTTTTATTCTTTAATTTTTAATGCAATCTGCTGAACTTTTATAATCACGGTCACAACAATAATTAGTAACAATATGTAAGGTACAACTACAGAACTTCCTTACGGAAAGTATTCTTTTTCTTTGATTCCCACATGTAACGACAAAGAAAACATACTATCCTAGTTTTCCCGTACGTAGTAGTCTAAACTTTCATAAGTAAGTATCACCACTTAAGGTCAGAGCAATGCAAAGCTAAAATCACAAGTCATTTTTGCTAAAAAGTGTCCGGTCACCTCTATTTCTTATTTCTTTGACGACTTCGTCCCAGAAGTTTTTAGCAAATGACTGAGTGCATGAATTTTGATGTGATATCAGAGGTAATGTAAGAAAATATCAGAATTCTATCCATTTATGAATCCTAATAGACCATAAATAAAAATTATTAGTTTGCTTCGTACACAATAACGCGGTTGTGAGTGATGGTCACTGGTGTCTTAACAAGTAATTTACTATAAAGTATGAACTGCTGAAGTGGCAAAACGTGAAAGCGGATTGATTCTGCAGAATGAGCAATAATTACTTGCATTCAAACAGAACAATGGGCAGTGCCCTTTCAGATGACAATCATAACTTTTTATTCCTCTACTTGATACATTTTACTACATCTTTTTATCATGACAAAAAATGGTTGGTGGGTACAAAAGTTGGTAGTATGTACTACTTGACACCGCCTTAGGACCTTAATTACTAGAGCAAACAGACGGACCCTTGGCTCCGTATTTAGAATTATCGCGTATCGACTGGTCTGCAGGTACAAAGACGCCGCATGTCTCATCGGCGGAGGCGGTTTATATTTAGTGAATTATGAGGAAAAATACATAATTTTTGTACTCATTTCCATACTGATTTTACAATATATTTTGGTTATATTTGAAAATAGAAAGCTAAAAAAAAGCTGTTGCTCTGCTTTTAGGTCATTCTAGACATGATTAGAGTTATATTCCGTTACATGTCATTCAGTTACATGATTTCAGGTCATTCAGTTACATGATTAGAGTTATATTCCGTAGATCCATTTTAACCACCCATTTCATGTGCCAATTTATGTATGGCACGCAATGTATTCAGGTTGTTTACAGTTTTGTCAAAGTTCTACTCTAAAATCAAAACCATGGAATACGAAATTTCCTGGCATCTTAGTATTGCCAATATGTTTACGAAGAAGTAATATTAAATGCGTCAACACATACCGTTCAACACATGAACTGTGATATTCGCTGGGTCTGCGTAAGAGGGCTGGCAGGAATAGTTGCCCGAATCAGACGACTGAGCTGAAAATATCTGGAGCCTGCTAATTGTCGTGGGTCCTTTGTCTGTCGTTACTTTGATACCGCCTCGCTGTGAATCGTAGTTGATCATTCTGTCGTCATGGTACCAGAACACGTAGACCGGTGGAGTAGCATTCTCGGTGACGATGCACGTGAGATTAATGTTGCTCCCGCTCTGGACGTACAGAACTGGTCCTTCAGGTATGGTTGCTTTAGCAACTGAAAGAAAAAGGGAAAAGGCAAAAAAGAACAATGCTAATATCAGCAGGTAAGAGGTACTCGGTAGAAATAGGTAGAATGCAGATTTTTAAACAGTTTTTTAAGAGTTATAATTTAGGTTATCTTATTATAAAAGTACATATTATTTCAATACATAATTTTATATTCAATTATCATATTCTATTGAAAACAAAAGATGGGCCAAGATTGAAATTTTCTTCCAAGAACGAAAAATCATAGTGGATTTTTCATTCGTGGCACGCTGATACATCTACTATATATAAATTAGGTAAATTATGTTTGGAAGAATAGTAATCGGTCCTTATGTCTCAAATCCAGATGATGGTTCACAATTTCTATTCCATAGTAGGAAAACCACAAAAAATAAAACTGGATTTCCTTTAGAAGTTGAAATTGAGCGTTATTTACAGATAGTTATTGTGAATTAAGGTATCTCCATACCCTGACATGAGTAATCATTAAATGTAGCATATTTATGTCGGCATAAAAGCCAATATGAATTTGGTTGGGGCGTCGACTTACAGAGAAACCAATCGCTGCAATGTAAGACAGCGACAGAAGCAGTATACACAGGAAGTGTGAAAGACAGAGGCGTTATACCCCGAAATTTTTAGAACATCGTCATGTGCTACGAAAATACTGTGATAATGAGTTTAAAATTTTAGAATGCGAATGTGCGATAAGTAATACTGCAAGACTATCGCTATGAAGATTAAAGGCACAGTCTTGAGCGGAAACTTTTTTACTATACGTTCAACAATTAATTGTTATTTGAATATAAAGAAAAAAAATTAAAGTGCAAGATACCAGGAGATTGTTTAGCATTTTATATTGCTGCTAGCAATTTTACTATCACCTAGCGATTACCGAACAACACTAAATTAATAAGATTATAT
This sequence comes from Dolomedes plantarius, assembly GCA_907164885.2. NCBI lineage: Eukaryota > Metazoa > Arthropoda > Arachnida > Araneae > Dolomedidae > Dolomedes > Dolomedes plantarius. The sequence continues at coordinate 173,201,647 of OU015497.1, forward strand.
ATACTGAACAGGATTATCTCCCAATTATTCCGAAAAACTTGACTTTGGTGTTTATAGTTTATATTATAAAAATCAAATTAAATTTCAATTCATCTGAAATACTCTGTGAAAAAATCTGTGAAATAATAATTTACCTCAATTTGAATTTTATGAATTTTTCTCTTTTAGTAGGAACTGTTTATTTGTAAACTTATGATGTACATAGGTTTTAGATATATAAAAGTATGGTATAAACTGTATTGCATATATTTTAATCTCAAAATAAACTGCTAAATTAGCATTAACTATTTATCATATTGGAAATTTACGGTATGCGAGAAAATTTTATATAAAATCGTGGGTTTAAGGGCCCATTTAGTCAAATATTAGTGAGAGAAAAATAACTATTTTCGAAGACAAGTATAAAAATAAATATTTCCTAATTATATAATCATTTTAGAAACAATAAAATAATGACATTACACGACAAACAGTTTATAAGCGGCAAACTCTTTTTAAAATTTATTTTCATTAAAGCTATAAATAGTTATCGTGTCAAACTACTGTTCAGAGCGAAGAAACGCCAACAATAAAAATTCATATTTTTAAACTATGTTTTATAACGAAAAAGTATCTTTTACTACCTTTAAAATATTAGGAAGTATTATTAATTTTTTAATATGCGTTCATAGACTCTTTTAAAAAGATAATTGAAAATGGGTGTAAATAATAAGACATCGATACTTTTAGATATAGGTAATAAATGCTGTTTTTAATTTCAAAATAAGTTTGAACTTTAAAATAAGTTTTGAAAAACCTTGTTTATTATCAGACAATTTTTCATTTAAATCGGATCTCCATCTCCTATTTACCTGTCATATTTTGTTCACAACAAGTCCATGAAAATAAATTATTTTATATTCCATATTATCGAAATTTTAATTAATAACTCTAAAAGGAAATATAATTTTATTAAGATATTTTTAATGCTGAATTCTGCAACTTATCAAGCTAAAATTTAATTTTCCACTTTAAATTTTTCAAACCACGTAATGATTATTTTGATATCACGTGAATAAATAAAAATACATCATTTTCGTTAAAAAAATTATCATAGTGAAAGATTTTATATTATTATCAGCATAATGGTAGGGAATGTAAAATTATTTAATTAAGGTATTTCGGTTATTGCTCCGAATGTTTTATGTTTATTTAAAAACTGTCTTCAATGCCTATAGCGTGCTGTGTATTTTATTTCCATGTTTAACTTTGAAAGGCTAACTTATATATATATATATATATATATATATATATATATATAAATATATATACAGTGTTGGAAAATGATTTATAAACACAAGGTTTTTTAAGTAAAAACTTCTTTCTTATTCATTAAAAATAAATGAAATTTTATACATTATACATGCTATGTATAATAAATTATTTACAAAAAGGAAATTTGATACATAATGATAAACAAAAACTTAAGGTCAAAAATTAGACTTTCGTAACATACAAACATGGAAATTGATTTCTACAATATCCCATTTCATTTGTTATTCTGAATTACTGTCACAAAAATTTGCATAAAACCAAATAACGTGACTTGCGCAGTAGACATAAAAAGCGTTATATATCAGAAGCAATACGTTTCAGTCATACTTTTCACGATTGGTAAATGAAAGGTGTTGTCTGAGGACGAAAGAGCCAAACTCGATGCATATCTAGAATGTGGAAAATCTGTTCCGGAAATTAGTAAATTAATTAAAAGATCAGTTGGTGTAATATATAACTATAGAAAAGATTAAGCAAATAATGGCAAAAAATTTAACAAAAAAGGTAATCCACGTTTAACTAAGATGGAGAAAAGGGGGATTCTTCAATTTCTATAAAAAAACCGGCCACACATCAAAACAGATTTGTGCAGATCAGTATCTTCCTGTTACTTCTAGAAGAGTTAGGCAAATTTTACATTCTTCATGGAGCTTGAGATGGTCGAAGATCAAGTCTGGAAAGATACTTCTGTGTCATAAGCCGATGCGTTTTCAGTATTGCGAAAAGTACATGGCAATGGGCTACAGTTCGAAGGAGGTCATTTTTTCCGATGCAAAGAAATTTAATTTGGATGGCCCCGATTGTTTGAAGTATTACTGGGAGAACCTCAGAAAAGAATCAAAATCTACATTCAGCAGAAATTTTGGTGGTGGAAGTTTGATGATTTCGGCAGAGATTGCTTATGATGGCAGAAGGGGAATTGTATTTATAAATGGCCGCCAGAATTCATTTGATGGCAGGTTAGTTTTAGAAAATTCCCTTCTTCCATTTTCATAGCAATATTATAGTTTAGATTACATCTCCATGAAAGACAATGCAAGTATTAACACTTCAAATGCAATGAAAGATTGGCTTGACGGACAAAATATTGATCTTTTAAATCATCCAACTAATAGTCCTGGTTTGAACCCCATCGAAAACATTTGGGGACAGTTGATCGAAAGGTTTATGCAGATTGTTCGAAAGGTTTATGCAGATGCAGTACACATCACTTGTAGAATTGAAAGCTTCAATTTGACAAAACTGGAAACTAATTCAACACAAGTACATTCAAAATCTTGTTTCATCAATACCATCTAGAATATAAGCAGCTTTGATGATGAAACTCGGCTTTACTATCTATTAATGTGAATGAAATATGATATTTCATTAATCAATTTCCATGTTTGTATGTTACAAGAAAATCTTATTTTTGACCTTATGCTTTTGTTTATTATTATGTATGAAATTATATTTTCGTAACTCATTTGTTATACATAGCATGTATAATGTATGAAATTTCATTAATTTTTAATGAATATTAAAAATGTTTTTGTTAAAAAATCGTGTTTTCATAAATCAATTTCCCCCACTGTGTATATATATATATATATATATATATATATATATATATATATATATATATATATATATATATATATATATATATATATATATATATATATATATATATATATATGATACCTATATATATATATATATATATGATACCTTGTCGATATATGAACCTCTAGCGGCTATTTCGTTAAACCGATCGAGATGAGATTTCAGATATAGGTATTCAGAGGTATGAGTTAAGGATTCTGCGAACTGCAACCAAGTGGCGTTCACGGTTACGGTGATAGGTACATAAACAAAAAAATTTCGGATGGCAATGCCCACATTTTGCTATCGCAAGATGCTCAGCGCATGCGAAAAACCTGCGCATGCGAAGAACGTTAAAACGGTTCATGTATCACAAAAAACGGGCGCGTTATGCACGCACAAAAACACCTCTGTGAACGGCCTGTGATGGCACCCATGTGGAAATGTGTAATCCAAATAAAAGTTTTCTTTTGTTCGATCTGTGTTTTCATCAGTGATTGGTATCTCGCATCTGTCATATGCAAATTTCCTCCGTGCGCCCCGATCGTATTTTTGTTGGCCGTTCGCTGATCTGTATTTTTGTGCGTGCTTAACGCGCCCGTTTTTTTTTGTGACAGACGTACCGTTACAACGCTCTTTAGGGTTTTCGCATGCGCTGAGAATTTTGCGACGGGAAAAAGTGGGCGTTTCCATTCGAAAATTTCGAGTTTCTATGCCTATAATCGTAACCGTGAGAGCCACTTTGTGCCTTTCACAGAATCCTGAACTCATGCGTCTGAATAACTATATTTGAAATCTCCTCTCCATCTGTTGATCAAAAAAGCCGCAAGAGGTCCATATACCAGCAAAGTTTTTTTAGGACCACCCTGCATATGTAACATCACGCACGTCCTTTTAACGAAGGAAAGTGTAGATGCGACCGGAGGGGAAAATAGGCGCGCAATGAAATCAAAGCAGAACGAATTCTACATGGCAAGCATGAAGACGGAAAGAAAGAGCCCCGGGCAATACCTTGATGTGGCTTAAATAATCTTCCTGAGGTCGCTATCACATGACCTTCGCACTCAGCACCAGTTGTCCAGAGCGGTTTGCTGGGCACAGGGTCTTGTGGCCTGTTATATAAGTTTGGCTTCCACGAGACTGGGAGTTTAAGGAGACTCCGCACCTTTTGACCAATTTTTTTTTATTTAAGGATTTTTACTTATCTCATGTAAATATTATTAGAGGTTATTATTAAAGAAAAAATTTTCACATGAAAAACCAAAATTAATTTAATAGAAAATTTTAAAATTTGAATTTTTAAAAAAAATTTGGGGATTTTAAATTTCAGTTTCCTCTTTTATTTATCAATATTTTGTTACCAAAATTTTTGTCATACTTGTAATAGTATGTTTTTCAACTTTAGGGATGGGTTTTACTATTAATGAATTCGTTGAGAAAAAAAATTTAAAAGTTTAAATTCCTGGAAAAACGTAGAAAAACCATGATTTCTGTTATTTTTTCATTTTTAATATTTTATCTTGTGAACATATTGCAAAATTAATCCTTAATTATATTAAGAAGATCACACTGAACGCACAAAAAAAAAATCAAGTTCCTATCTTGAATATATCTTGAAGTTTTATCACTTTAAATACTATGATTTTGTGAAAAAAACTCAAACTGAGAAAACGCAGTTTTAAAAATACAGAACTGTAAAAAAACCTCAAAAGCATTTACATTTGTTTTAATATTTATTGTACTTACTTCCTAGACATATGCCTTTAAAATCAAACCTAAAACAATTCTATATCAAGACATTAAATAGAAATACAAGCTTTCATTTGAATCCTATAAAAGCCAATACAATTCACGAAAAATATATTTCTGTAGCAAACATTACTGTGTGGACAAACTTTTCCAAAAAATATTAAACACTATTTGAAATACATAAGAGATTTATAAAATCTGCAATAGAAAATATAAAATAAGTTTTAATAACATTAGCTTCCTATTTAATTCAGTAAATAATATCAGATAAAGAGCTTTCACCAAATAGAAAAAAAATATATAATCAGGCATTTATTTCAAAAACAGCCTGCCCCATACGTAATCCCTTCTCTACATTCAGCTATATAAATAAATAAATAAATAAATAAATAAATAAATAAATATATATATATATATATATATATATATATATATATATATATATATATATATATATATATATATATATATATATATATATATATATATATGTGTCGTAACGCTTTCAATAACCTTGTAAATACTGCTGTTAATCTACTCAACGCTTTTAATAATTCATATTGTTCATACTGCCAAACAACGCAATTAGGGAGAGTTCCCTCATGATTTCTACATTAAGATATTTTCCCCAGACAATTGGGAAAAACACGCAAAAAGCACCCTTTTTGCACAATCTCACTGTCGCTCGCTTATCACTATATTCTTCCCGTAATCCCCAAAAAGGTGTTGCCTAACGATTGCCTATAAGATTCACCATTTATCCCCTTCCCTCCTAAAACACACAAAATAATCTTTTGTTAATGCAGCGTTGGCGGAATTTGCTGGCGAGCGCTGGGTCCAATTTCCAGATGTTTGTCTCATCAAGACACGTGCAAATACCAGCACAGGAGCGGATTTTGAATTGTAAAAAGAGAGCTCGTCTAGACCCTGGTGGAAGAAGCATGTGTCCCCCATCATCAGTGACACCGACGTGCAGGCCGAAAGCGCTCCAGCGAATATCGGTGATTCGATCCCGGTCTCCTGATCCTCCATGGCTGATACGCTGATACGATCTACTAGGTAACCTTTCTCGTAAACGGCAATAAGCCACCGGCCTTAAGCCTCACCTATCTAGATTATTTTAAATAAATATGAAGTACTTCTAAATGTATAGACTCTTTCTGTCACCCATTTCATTCTTTTTTTTTCAGAATAGCCAGCAACTATGTCGAGTAATATTTTATGTGACCACTTCACCATCATCTGATAATTTCAAAGTCACACATCTGATGTCGACCATCTTACTTACATTTTTAAATGCCACAACATATATATATATATATATATATATATATATATATATATATATATATATATATATATATATATATATATATATATATATATAAATTTCAGCCCTTTAGGTCCAGCAGTTTGGTTTGTGCGTTGTATGTCAGTGGGTCACTCAGTTACGGAACTGTTTTATATATATATATATATATATATATATATATATACACTGAAGTGCCACTGAATTAGGGATACCTACCTAGTAACGAGTTGGGCCTCCTCTGGCCTTGATAACGGCTGCCACACGGCGAGGCATAGATTCAACAAGTTTCTGGAAAAGTTCCACGGGAATGGCTTGCCAAATATTGGCTAAAGCTGTTCATAATTCAGTAAGGTTCTTTGGTGCTGTGTGATAACCTTTCACGCCTTGTTCCAAAACATCCCAAACAAGCTCAATAGGATTTATATCTGGGCTTCTAGGTGGCCAATTCATGACAGAGAAGTCAGAGGAATGGTTATCCAACCAGCCAGTAGCCAACCGGGACTTGTGTGAGGTACAGTTGTCTTGCTGGAAAACTCCATTACCGTGCGGATAACAGAACAGCATAAACGGATGGAGGTGATCACCCAGCAACTCTACGTACCGAATTGCATTGAGGGGGTTGGTACACGCACCAAAGATCCCAAACTGTGCCACGAAAAAACACCCCAGACCATGATTGGGCCACCATGCCCTTGTACAGTTCCAGCCAGGCATGCAGGATTCATGGCTTCATGAGCCTGACGCCATATTCTCAGCCTCCTGTCGGCGTTAAGTAGTCGAAATCGAGACTCATCACTCCATGCTACTCGTTTCCAGTCCTCTACATTCCAGTCTCTGTGCTCTCTTGCCCAGGCAAGACGTGCAGCCCGATGGCGAGTATAGAGCGATGGTACTCTCGTAGGTCGACGGCTCCCGAAACCCATACGGTGAAGCGAACGTTGCACAGTCCGTTTACTGACTGTACGACCGGCACCGTCATTAAACTGGGTGGTAATTTGAGCTAATGTTTGGCTTCGCTGGCTACGTACAATACGCCTGAGCCGTCTGTCACCACGCACTGTCAAGGCTAATTGTCCTTTGCAGTTTGCCCGATCGCTAGTTTTTTTAAACCATCCATGTATTCTTGGTATACTCTTGACACTGTCGACCTTAAAAATCCTAGCTGTCTGACGATTTCGGAAATTGAATGGCCCATGCGTCGCGCACCTACGATTTGTCCGCGATCGAATTTGTCTAAATCAGGCAGTTTACTCATACTGGCAATTCCAACAACTTAATTCAGAACAACCACAGTACGCGCTATATATGCAATTACCACAGCGCCCTCACTTGCGCATACATGATGCGCACCGCTACACAATTTGTATAGGCTTTGCTATCCCTAATTCAGTGGCACTTCAGTGTATATATATATATATATATATATATATATATATATATATATATATATATAATGTGTGCATGAATGTATATATGTATATATTTATTCGTGTGTATGTATAAAAATTATGTTTGTGGAAGAACATTTGAGAACATTTAGAGCAACTTTACGAATTATTTTATGTATCAAGATAGATATGATCTGGATATTTTGGCGAAGTAGATGTAGTTAAGTTAATTATAGCTTCAAAATAATTACTATTGTTCCTTTTCTAAATAATGTTTCGAAACTGAAAATTCCTTTTTATAAGTGTCAAAGAAGTTTCATAAACTGTCAAATTATAAAAAAAAAATAATAGGTAAAAGGTATGGGTTTCAAATATATTGAAAAGTTTTATTTTTAAAAAAATTAGAATACTGAAAGCATGCAATGCTAACAAATTGTTAGAAGGCATTAAACTGGCAAGTAAGATACAAAAAGCAGTATGTAGGAACTTTAAATATAACGTAAACAAACTGCATTTAGGTTTGAAATATATACTGTGTTAGTGATTTATTTGCTGACATATGTTAAATTCAGTCCCCTAAACACAAACGTCAAAGGTCTTTATTTTGAATAGTTCATTTGGTATGAGAAAGCAAACAACCATTTGGATAGCTGACAATTTACTGACAGAAAATCAGATACAACAATTTTTTTTGTCTGAAGATTTCTCACATTTATTTTTTCATTCTCCGTTCACATTCCATTTCCATAATGCCAAAAACACTTTTAGAGTAGATCTTTGTTCATTTTTATTGTTTTATATAAATGCGATCGTCAATCACCAGATTGGATAAAAATGAAATTATAATATCTATTCGTGTTTATTGTTTTATGTGTCTCCACCATAAACGTGTCTGATATCCCTTATTAGTCTATTAAGTGTGGTATATTTTATTTCCTATGATATGAGCATCCCGTTCAGAAATGAACAACCGTTAATTCGACATTCCTTTCAGTAGCCTTAGAGTAATTTTTAACCGTAAGTACTGATTATAACCTGAAGGGAAGAATTCGGTTTTATGTGAATGACTCAAGAACGGAAACTGGCGAATCGCTAAGAAACTTGGATGATAAAAAAAGAAAGATTCTACGGGAACGTACTGAGTAAATGAAAACTATGTGTATTAAATAAATTAGGAAACACAGTCTTTTAACATTTGTTTTCATAAGGCACACATCTATTTAATATTTCACTGGTCTAGAAATTTGTTTTCATCTACCTTAATAATAGAATATATCTTCATACAAGCTATATCTGACTAGTGAATAGACCCATATCAGAGTAAAATCAATTTTAAATATTGATCTGGAAATATTTATTTATAGCCAGGGAAAGCTTGAGAAATCATGAATATGTTCGTAAACAGTAAAGACAGAAGGTTTCGGTAAATACTTAACAATTAAGAAAAGGAAAAATAACTTATAATGCACCTATAATTTACCACCAGCATTTGTTCATCTTTACTTTTACTGACACTTTTTACCCGAAACTTTTACTATTACAAACACGCAATATATCGAAATAACCATAAAAATTAACCAGTGAATAAAAAAATATTAAAAGGTAAAAAATATGTGAACTCTAAATTTTTGTTTTACAAATTAGAGGTACTCCGTTTCACACAAAAAGATTTTATAAGTAAATAAAACTATCGGAAATAAACAGACTTCGAGAACTCAAAATGTTATTTTTTTCCTTGTACATGACATTTTTAAGACTTTTTCAATTCCAATTTGTCTATATATAATGATCATTTTGCATGTAAGAAGTACTTGATTCTTTTTAAATCGAAGTTTACAAAATTAAAACATGTTAGTCTTCATACTTTTTTATCAGTTCTATTTGCATATTATTTTTGCTTTTTGTGTACAAAAGAAATAATTCAAATTGTTTGTCTGTATAAATTATAAAACTCTTATGCATAAAGTATTCGATCTCTTTAAATTTCAACAAAAGATTTTTAAACAATAGGTTTTGTTTCGAGAAAACTCATTTTTACAATTTTTGCTTTAAATCCTGAAGATAGTTTAGATAAAAATAAACAAATTGAGGTTGTATAACATTTCATAGTGATACTTTGAATGGGAATTTAGATGCAACAATTTAATAAAAGTAAATAATGAAGGATTTCATCCTATATGAATAGACTTATATCGCAGACTTGCGTCAATATGTGCAAAGAAAATGAAGCCTAAAAAGGCTGTATACGGCAATATAATCAACATCGAAATATGCTTCAGGTTAGGTGATTTTAAGGCTGCTGTGTACTAAACCTATTGGATTTGATCACCTCAGTATTGACCTATGGAGAAAATCTGTCCAAGTATTGCCGACTTAGATTTAATTTTTTTAAAAATTGTACTCCTTAATATAGCAAGAAATTGTATATGTTGGGGCATTTTTTGTTTAAAAGAATGCAAATAACATTTTAAAATTTAAATTATTTGTGAAAAAATCTGTTATAGCGTGCTTTAAACACTCGTAAATTTCAGTGGCGGACGAAATTTATAAAATGAATCCTCCTGCAAGGTGCAGAAAAGTTCAGGCTATCTGAAAATATTATTTTGATTGGATTATCAGCATTTATGTAACTGTAAATAGTAGACAAAATTTCTCCATAGGTTAACACAGGGGTGAGCGAATTCAGCAGGGTTAGTACACAGCATCCTTAAAATCTGTGTAATATGTCTTCCGTGAAGAGAATTAGAATGTGTTGTTTTGATAATTTCTTATCCCGCACCGCTTAAAAAGCTTCTTGTTCACTCTTCAATTTCATATTTCATTCCTTACATGCTGCCATGGCCAGCAAAATGATTTAAACCAGTTTCTTCAAAATGAACCAAACGTTTACGGAGAATGAAGCTAACAAAATACAAATAAATAAATAAATAAATAATCAGATAATTGAAGCTTTTCCGAAATGGGGCTGTCAAAATCCATTTAAAACGAAAAACACACAGTAAAATGAGCCGTTGAAATCTCTGGCTGTGGAAAATGAGATTTAAAATCGAAAGCAAAACAAAAGCGTCTCCCAAAGCATTACCAGAAAATAATACCGAATCCTACTTAGCAACTGCAGTTTTCCAGCCATATAATCATCCTTAACAAAGAATAAAGCAGATCTTCCCCCTTAATCGCATTAATATAAGCTTGATACTTTTAATCAAAAGAAAACGAAGGACGAGTAATCAGATACGTGTTCACAACATTAGCACTTTATTATCTTTTCAGCAGAATAACAGGAGTTTAAGAATTAAACAATAGTAACATTGTTCGGTCTGCTGAACCGGAAAATCAAATGCGAGGTACATTGGAGAATAAGGGAAATTTCGAATTCTGAAGATAATGCGAAATTCTAGGAGGACCACTTTCCTGTAAGAAAAGATTTGCAGGAAGAGAAATCATATAAGCTATAGTTCTCAAGAGACATTATCTCCTTAGGGTTACAATTTAAGCACGAGGAGGAGAAAATGTAAGTAAACCGGTTATGTTTGTAATATAATAGTTCCAAGAATTGTTTTCTTAAATTAGATAATACAACAGAGCGACTTTAGGGGAATTAAAGAAAAAAATAATGTATATCCATTCTACACATATATAGTGATGTATACACACATGTATATTTACAGGATGTTTATTTACAGACACTGTATATTACACATGTATATTTACAGCTTTAAAAATATATTCACATGTATACACATGTATATTTACATATATACACATGTATATTTACAGGCACTTTTTTTTCACATTTTAGTCCGCAAAAATTAGGGTGCGAATTATACTCGTGTACAAAATATGTAGTTTTAAGCATTGAATAAACGACAATCAATAGATGAGCTGTACTCTATTGAAAGTGATTAAGATTGACAATATGACAATATTGTTTGTTTTGAATTAAAATAAAAGTTTTTTTTTTTGCTACCGAATTTGACGTTTTCGTTTATTTTTATTACAAATTTTATTTATGTTAATAAGTATTTGCGCAGTTTATAAATAAAATATTGGATAGTTATGTAGTGCGTACTATAGTCCAATTTGAAATTTTTCTGAAAATTTCGTGCAAAATCAATCATGCTTATTATACACGTGAGCGTAATATAGTCAATATTGTACGGTACACAATTTGTATATTGAGACTTTTAAAACAAAATTTCGAATTTTTTAAGAGTTCATTTTTACTAAATTATCTTTATATAAAGATTCAGACAATAAAAAATTTCTCTCAAAAGTCTGTGTCAAAAGTTATTTTTATACAGAAAATAGGCAATTTTTACTGTAAAAGGAATAATAGAAAAAAAGGTGATTGTGTCATTATTTTTGACATCCCTTGAGAAATTAAAGTAATTATCAAAAAACACTGGACACAAAAATTTTATTAATTTACAAAATCAAATGCGATTAAAATAATAATGTGACTATCATTAATTCATCGATGTAACTTAAGGCCTTACATAATAGTGTCAATAACATATTAGTTAATGTTCGACGAAATAACACCTATCCTCCGCAAATTTCTATGGTTGTATGAAGAGCTTGTCAGTGATAGTAAAAGATGATTGCTAAAAATAAGTGCTGTGGGGAATACCTTTTAGTATATCCTATATCAATGTCACTGCTTAAACAGGAATATTTTAGTAAAAGGGTATCACTGATTCAAAGTTTTAGTTTGAAGAGAGAATTGGGCTTCGAATTTGCGAAATTGTTCAGTTTGTAAATATAACTTGACAATCCCCTTAACAATATTTTGGAAGTACATATCAGAAATATTTCCCTTTGACAGTTCAGTTTTAACGTAGGATTACGTTCCTCCATAACGGTCCTCCGTAAAGCAAAATTTCAGATGTCCTGCTTCGCGAGTTATAATTTTGGCAGCGCGCCAGAACCAGCCTGTATCGCTTGGGCAAGCAGTACACAGTTAATCAGAAAAGTACCATAATGCGTCAAAATATTGACACACACACACACACACTCATATATATATATATATATATATATATATATATATATATATATATATATATATATATATATAGATACATATATACATAGCACATACATACATATATACATGCAAAAGAGGTATGAATCAATAAGTAATCCTACGTTAATAACTCGTGGTAGTTTCGTTAGAAGAGACCACCTGAAATTTGTTTTGCTTTTTCAAAAAGGGACTTGGGAACCAAAATTGTTTTTTGAAAGCTCGTAAGAAAAGTAGGTGTAACCACAATATTTATTTTCAGAAGATCTTATTGAGCGGCATTGTAACCATTTTGTTCCCTAGTGCATAATAAAATGGTTTTTTAAAGCTTGTAAGAAAAGTAGGTATAACCCACACATAACACACATTAGTTATGTGATAGCTAAAAATTAAGTGCATCTTCTACTGGTTGAGAAGTTTTGACTCGATTTTTTTTTTTGCAAGAAAGTTATTGACGGCAGAATTGTATAAAATCTAAGTTAACAGTAAAATATTTGAGGAAGCAACACGGGGACTGCTAGCTTTTACAGCAAAATAATTGCTTGAAATGGTAATCGTGAGTTTCAAGAAGTTATGATTTGTCCACCTAGGGTAACTAAAATTTCATGAAAGTCAGTGTGCATACATGTGTGTTATTAAATGGAATGATTTTGTCAAACTTCAGTGTTTTTATCTCATGCTGCTTTCGATCCAAGAGGGCCTATCGAAGATGCTATCGCAACAACCTGACATAGGTCACCGCATACTCTAGGGTGAGCCGGATTGTATTTTTGATTCCCATTTCATGATACTGTTTAACAAATCCAATTCCGTTAGTGCGTGGCCCGCCTATAAGTTTAAAATGTTCCACACAATGTTGAATTAGAGTCAACATTTTAAACTTACTTCTTCATTTCTCCTTCAAAAGCAGACAAATTAGTTAATCCAATTAAAAAATAATTAAAGACATCCAGCTTACCAACAACATTGAGCTGTATGGCTAAACTCATTTTTGGCTCCGTGCTAATTTGACACTCGTAAATTCCCGCATCTTTCTTCTGCGTGTACTTGATTTCTAGCGTCCAGTCGTCGCTATCGTCCATGTGGATTGATGTATACCTCTGGTCAGTTGTGTAAGTATACTTCCCGACCGTCAGTATATGCAGATCTCTCTGCCTCACCCACGATACCTGCAAAATAGATATGCAGATCATTAGGAATTTGAAAACAATAAATGGAAATTGTTAAATCAAATTAGAATAAATTCACGTAATATTTGATAAACGTATATCTTGTGTCATGTCTTTCAGTTACACTTCAAAGTATCGGGAAATCCCGAGAGTAATGCCAATTTTAGCAAAGAATTATTTTATAGGACATGAAATATAAATCACTTGCTTATTTGATAAAGTTTGTGTTCCCCATTTTAATGAATAGAGATCTTAAAGCATTTTAATAGACTAACAGTGTCATTTCTGTAGATTAAAGGGATAGAAATCGCTTAGGTTTAATTTCAGGGCCTCTTATGAATTGTGTTGCTTTTCCTTAATGAATCATCTAAATTTTGAAATTAGAGATGTACTAAAGAGAATATGAAGAATAAAATGTATGTGAAATATTTTCCTGGCTGGGTTCCCCAGTATTTGTAAAATTGATTTTAAAATCTTATAATAAGAACAGGGTTTAAGGCTGCTATGTACTACCCTATTGGATTCGCTCACCTCAATGTTAACCTTTGTGGAAAATGTGTCCAAGGATTGCTGACTTAGATATAAAGATAATTTTTTAATTGTACTCCGTAATAGAGAAAGAAGTTTTATACCTTGGACAGTTTTCATTTTTTAAATGCAAATAAGATTTTAAAACTTAAATTGTTGGGGGGAAAATCTTGTTTAGTGTGTTTCAAAGGCTTCTTAATTCCTTTGGTTGACGAAATTTATAAAATGAAACTTGGGGCAAGGTGAAGAAAAATTTAGGCTATCTGAAAATACCATTTTTATTGGATTCTCAGCATTTATAAATTGGCAAATAATAATAATAAGCAAACAAATTCTCCATAGAAGTGATCGAATCCATCAGGTTTAGTACACAGCAGCCTGAAGAATCTTGTGTATTTCATTATCAGTTCCACGAAGAGCAGCTGACCTAGTTAAATACCATTCATAGTTGTTGCAAATACAGGTGAAGGATTATTGCTTTTGAGTTAAAATTGATTGATTACAAGCATATTTATAAACTGTGACTTCTAGTATATCATAAAAGATACAAGATGCCCAGAAAGAAAATTTTATGTCAAGCTAAATTCCCTTTCTCTAAATTCATAAAATCACTGCCGCTGTTAATCATCCAACATGTTATCACAGGAAAATTCTTGTAAGTTATGTAAAACATTATTCCCATTGTTACCTGCATTGATATTATAAAGCACAGTGCATTATAAAGCACAGCACCATTTGCTTGTTAGCTATATACATAATCGTATAACTTTATTTAAATAATAATTTCGCATAACATCTTTTGATTAAGGTAGCTTCAGTTTTGTTGTGCTTATAATGCCTTGAAAATCCCTGCTTAGATAAAATGAAAGGTTACTGAAAAAGTGCAGAACTAAAAATGAATTCACTTGTGCTATGACTGTGTTTACTAAGAATATATAGTACCTCTTTTATATTTTGATCACATAACTTTTAATCACACATATATTAAGCAACGAATTCGGGTTATCTGCTTAGCATGTCTAGTCTACGTATTTCCAACAGCCTGTAGTTTCCAAGAATAATAATTTATATTTCTTTTTTTCTAATGTGCAGGAACTTACGCTAGACATTCTCCTGTATGTACAACACGAAGCTGCTGCCCATTCATTTAAGAGGGCACCGTATAGGTTGCCAGCACTACCCCCTACATGTCGGTCCCGTAATTTAGAACCGAGTTAAGTGACGAGACCGGTACACTTGACCTCGCACCCCCAGAGGTAGATTTTACAACTTGGAGGACATTGCAGCCCCTACAGATTTTTCGTGCACCAGCCGCAATTAGTATAAACAGTGGTGGATTTGTGAGCTACAGGCATCGAACCAGTAACGCTCAGATCGCTATCTGTCTGTCTTTGCAAACTGGGCCACTGCGCCCTCTGATAATTTATATATATATATATATATATATATATATATATATATATATATATATATATATATATATATATATATATATATATATATATATATATATATATATATATATATATATATATATATATATATATATATATATATATATATACAGAGAGAGAGAGAGAGACAGACAGAGATATTCGGTTGATTAAATGAGTTTTTAATTACATAAAAGCTGCTATGTATATAAATCAAATTATTACTTAAAATTTAGATGAATACATCATATGACATTTTTAGGATATGGAGAAACATGTGTTTAGTTACATTTTCAAAAATCCCCACCATTTCAGAATTTCTATACAAATAGGTGTTGAATTAATGTGTACACAACTATGTATTAAAGAAGCGAATGTACTGAAATCCATTTGTTCTTCTTTTTTACTGCATTTTTCTGAAACGAAAAGTTTAATTACCCTAAATACAGACATCAGTTATTCATAATAAAAAACAATTAAATGTAATTATATTTCAACCCGAATATAAAACATATAATTAATTGGATAGTTCTTCGAAGAAGAATTTTTAATTTATCATCAATTAATTTTTCCTTATTTCTCTTCATAAGTGGTCACGAAACATGTTTCACATCTATTTCGAAAATCAGCTAATGATAATCCCCGTATCCATTTTCAGTACTAGCACAGGGAAAATTATTAAGACAATTACTGTTTGTGTAATTATTAATCAAATGTTTATTTCAAATGATCTTCACAATGATCAATTTCTTTGGAAGGCGGTACAAGTAAATATTTATTTTGTCTGAAAGAAAAAAGCCAAATATTTCATTAATTGACTCATTCATTATACGAAGCTACTGCATAGCTGAAATCCGCATTAATAATGTCAAAGTACGGTAAAAGTGTTATGGAAATAAAACTAAGTACAGTTTTTCTCAATACGTATGTGTTTATCTATAACGATTATATAAAGCTTGTCAATGTTTGCCTCAGTGTATATGTCATTTTGTTCGCAAGTGTGTACGAGCGAGTTTGGCGTGACTCTTATCGAGAAAATACAATCTACTTCAAATAAAGCCAACTGCATTGTATTTACATTTTATGTACATAAATATAAAGTAAAAAAATATCAAGTATCTTTTTATAATAAAATAACAACTTTGCAGATGTTAGTAAGATGCTTTATCCCTGAGAGCCCTTTTAGCGTTATAATATTTACAGACATAATACAGTTTAATATAAATAAAAGATGCATCAGCTTCCTGGCATGGATCAATCCAATAGCCATCCTTCCTGGATATTACATCAATGGCATTCATTGATCGTTGTATTATATATATATATATATATATATATATATATATATATATATATATATATAATGGCATTAATTGCATACATTGACAGTTGTATTTAATTTAAATGTTAAATTTGTCAATAGATGAGAAAAATTTTTAAGACATTATTTATTTACCAAATTAGTTTCTCAGTAATAAGATTGAAGATACAAATTTGAAACAATAAGAAGAAAGTTAATTTACATTACTATTTAAAAGTGCTGGTATAGAACGCATTGAAAGTAGTTAGAAGAAAGTTAATTTACATTACTCTTTAAAAGTGTTGGTACAGAACGCATTGAAAGTAGTTTCATATTTTAATTACAACTTTCAAGTTTATAATTGTTAGGGGTACCCTTCTGTTTTAATCTATCTAACCACTACCTAATCCTAACTTTCTCCATATAAATATTACCCTTTTTCGATCACAAATATGTTGTTACATGTAAATTAAAGTATTGACTAAGGCTCGTTGGTAAATGTTTCCTAGAGTAAAGCTAAATGTGTCTTTCTTTCCATATGATTACACGTTTTTCTCAAAATTTATAAGTTTTAAACTTCAAAATTCTCGCTTCGTTCCTAGACCCTCTAACTGTTAGGGGATTGGGGACAAATTTGTAAATAGCCAATAATCAAAAATTTGCCCTAATCCTTAATAAGACACGGAAGCAGTTTGGGTCAACTGAAATCACAATTTTCTCTAAGCTAAACCACTGATTTCGTCTTTTTGAGAGTCTGGTCCGTGTTCAGACAAGCTTATTTGAAAGCACAATGCTTGAATTCCTTCAGCTTTATAAATCAGCACATCTCTCCCAGTTCCTGATTTTACTACGGTCGAGGCCGTATCCCTTTATTTAACAACCATGCTTTGTCCCCTTAAGAAGCTAGATTTATTGAAGGTTATATGAAATTTTCCCGATAACATTTGCCGAAAATGGGCGATTCATGAGGAGCTAATTGAAAAGTGGCTTGCAGAATTAAAGAAAAATTACAAAATACCTCACAACAAAACAAAATAAAGGGAAATACAATCGCGTTTTAACAAAATGCATGATTGAGTTTTTCCTTCCAAGGTGTAAATATATTAAACATCCAGTGACTAAAATCGTTCTGTTACTTAAATTTATTTTCAAAATTTAAGATGTTTAATTTATTTTCAAAAGACACAATGATCATTGCTTGTGCATTTTAATTTTTAATTTAATGCATTGTAACTTAACTTGAAATTAATCAATTACATGTTATTTACCAAGAAAATAAAATAAATGAGTTGACTTGAAACATTATTAAACATAAATGACATAATTTAAAAGCAAGTAAAACGGTAAAAAATGCGATAAAGTAGAATAACTTTTTCTGGAGGGAAAGCATAAATCGATTCTCTAGCATTTTATAGAGATTTTTAATTCATCAATTATCTTATTCGCCCTCTTTTACGTGTGGGTGGCTAGGAAAATTTAAACTGTCTCGTAATCTGTAATATTTTCTTAAAATAGAGTAACTTAAAATATCTTTAAATAATGGTATTTTAATAAGACTCATAGACATTTTTCCACAACGATAAGACTCTGTATGCATTATATATATATATATATATATATATATATATACACTGCTGGCCACCCAAATTGCAACACCAAGAAAGACAATAGATATCACAACAAAATTTATTTTGTAGATAACATGTTGACCAAGTATCAAATGATTAAATTTAAAGAATTCTGTGAAGTGTGGTTCCTGCCAAAATCAGTAGCCAGAGTAGCCGCCATTGTTGGAGATCACAGCTGCCACACGCCTCGGCATTGATTCAAAGAGACTTTGGATGAGTTCTTGGGGTACAGCAGACCAAGCAGCTTCCACACGTTGCCAAAGTTGATCTGCTGTGGCAGCTGGGGATGGAATCTGGGTCAATCGTAGAGAAACCATGGACCACGTGTTTTCTATCTTCGAAAGATCCGGAGAGCGAGGCGGCCAGGGAAGCAATTCAATCTGGCGATTGACGAAGAACCGTTGGACAATGCGTGCCACGTGTGGTCGCGCATTATCCTGTTGAAATATGGCTGTGGGCAAGCCCTGAAGGTAAGGAAGGACAACTGGATCCAACACCTCGGAGATGTAGCGCTGGCTGTTTAAAGTACCGGCAATGCGTACTAGAGGTGTGCGAGAGTGATATCCAATACCGCCCCATACCATAATTCCCGGTGCAGGACCAGTGTGGAGGTCTTGCGGACAGACCAATCTGCTGTAAACGGCGTCGAATGGTACGCGCAGACACTGGATGATGCGTTACAGACTGCATGTGCTGTGCTATGGTTAGTGATGTGACTGAGTGATCCGTCACTGCCATGCACACAAATTGCCTGTCATCACGTGAAGTGGTGCGCTGAGGTGGATGCGATCGAACACGCCGGTCCGTCGTACCCTCCTGCATCCAACGATCACATACCCGCATTACAGTTGTTTGGTTTCGTCCAACACAACTACCGATTTCCCTGAAAGATAATCCACAATCTCGGTAGGCCACTATCCTTCCTCTGTCGATCTCGGATTCTTGATCAAAAGATGATCGCTGTTTTCGACGAGGCATAATTGATCGTTTTTTTTTGAAAAACCACAAGAAAAACACAATTGCCGAACTTGAAATCGTCGAAATCTCCAAGCCTTAAATAGCTCTTTGAAGTGGCGCCACAGGCGCGCGTGATGTGCATCTGCGCTGAAATTCTAATCATTTGTATATCTCACCTCCGCTAATGCATGTTGTAAATTTCATGTTATTTGCATGTTTCCTTCAGGGTGTTGCATTTACAGTGGCCAGCAGTGTATAATACATTCAGTCTGTTATAATTTGATATTGAGTTTGTTCCTGATTATTTCTACCACACTTATTTTACTGTTATACTCGCACGAGTATATCAGTTTTAGTTCTTTCTGAATATGACTGTTCAATAATTTCATAGTGCAAGAAAGATGTTCTGAATTTGTCAAATTTCTACTAAACGTACAACACATTTTTCTTCGTTTATTTCATTCGACATGCATTGTAACATTTGTAATTTCTAATTATAAAATGTACTACACAAAGACTTCCATCTGAAAGTAAGCATTATAGTCCTCCACTGTTGAGGGAAAGAATATGGTCCAGACACGTGCAGTACATGAGTTTCTACTCAGGAATATCTTATACAATGCACGAGATTACTGAAGAGATTGAATCCTGATTCATAATTACAGATTCTAAAGACGAGAACTTCAAACTGGCAGAACATGTGTCTGGGAAGTAACTGGGATCTTTAGCTAAATGGATTCAGCATGCTAGAGGAGTATTTCATAAAGTTAGAATTTAATGAACGTGTTATCTATGGAAGTAAAATTGAATCTATTCTTATATATTTCTTACTCTTATATATTTCTCCTTCGACCAGTATGCTCAAAATTTTGAGTTGTTACCCTCAAGTTCCCGAAAAATATTATATTTCCTACCTTAGAAGCGTCTTAGCTGTGTTATTATCCAGTGCACATATTGTGATTGTCGTATTAAATCATCTTGTCAGTTTTAAGATATTTTCTTATCATCATATTCTGACATTCTGTAGGCACTTCCGCCCCTGTTTTGAGGCGACCGTGCCTTTGGGCGAATGCGGATGACAATTTCGGGCTAAAGTTCCTTCCGTGTTTTAAAGGAAACCTTCTTGCTTTGGGCAAATATGAGGAACGGTTCTTCACCCCTTTTAGGCAATACATTAGTTGACCGAATGCATTAGTTCGCCGAATTTATTTCATAACATAATATCTTCCATGTGTAATTTCCCTATATATTACCTTAATTCAAAATAAGTGATTAAATATTTTTGAACATTTTTTTGTAATTCAAAGCATACTTTTAAATAGAACGCGGGTGTTTTTAAAGAAATACATTTTCATTATGTAGTGACAGACATTAGTAATACAATGCTTTTGCAAGAAAAAATAATGTGCGTAACTTTTAAATTTAAACCACCTGCTGTTTATTTGAATGTGTCCCGCAATATCCAATAAAGATATAAAAAATATCAATTTGTGAATGTATGAATTAAAGAATACTATGAAAATTATTCATCGTTTAACAATTTTGGTATATTCAGCCTTTCATCATAGTACCACTAAAAACTGAAACATCCTCTCCAGAAATATAAATTTATTAATTTCAATAATTAAACACACACAAATATATAAATTACGCAAAAGTTTTTTAACCAACATTTGAATAATTCGTAAATGAAAAAGCATATGAAAATAAAGATAAGAACTTCCGGAATCGAAATTAATTACCCTTAATTTTTAATTAATAAAAAACCAACATAATATGAATAAAAACGATAGTTGTTTAAAACCATATGAAAATAAAGCTATTATAAAGATAATAATAAAAGAAGCATAAAAAATGTATGCTCGCGCATGAAGTTAACGTTACGATATAAAGATAGTAATAATAATATAAACCGCGTGCATAAAATATTTAGCTTTTCAAGCGAAATAAATTAATTTTTAGAAAAAAACTACTCTTAATCGAGAAATTAAATACATTGCACAAAATTTTGATTTTACCAACTTTCCACCCTACAATTTACACCCTACTTCTTTTAAATAGGGTGTAAATATAAAGTTTTAACAGCCAATTGAATGCCAGTTAAAAACGATTGTTGTTTAAAATCATAAAAATTACGCTTATTATAAAGATAATAAAAATAAGCATAGGAAAATAATGTGTGCGCATGAAGTAAACGTTACGATATAAAAATAGTAATAAAAGTCTAAATATATAAAACAGTTCCGTAACTGACTGACTGACTGACATACAAAGTACAGACCAAACCGCTGAACCTAAAGGACTGAAATTTTGCATGGCGATTCTTCTTATAATGTAGGGGTGCACTAATAAAGATTTTTGAAAAAAATTTCTTAGATTTTTTAAATTAAATTTTTAATCTGTTTTTGTAACTTTTTTCAAGTTTGCATTTAAAATAATAATTTGACGGTTGTAAAATTTATATCACGAAAAAGATCATAAAAATTCCTTTAAAATGAAATTCTTTTCGAATCTTTACCTCCATTTTCTAATTTTTGGTGAATTTTTAAAGATTAATCTTTACAATTTAATTTATTAAACGCTGATCATGTGATCTTTATCTGGTGCTTTAAATAAATTTATCGTCACGTAACAACGAAATAGACAAAAAAAAATATTTTTTTTTTCTTGCTAATGCGGCAAACGATTGGACATCATCCAAAAAATATTAAAATACAGTAAAAGATATGTTCCTCAAACTGTACTATATTCTTTAGTATGTCCTATTAGATTTAATTTCAATATTTTCTTCTACATTATTTTGTCTATAAAAATATCCCTTACGATTTAAAAAAAAATATATTTTTTTGTCTTATGGTTAGAATACTAAAAGTTTAAAATAGTGGCGCCATCTACTGAACACCTGTGAATCGAGAAAAAGTTGTTGGTTATTTATTAATTAAAAATATTGGAAAGTTCTTGTGGATCTGTAAATATACATGTGGTAACAGTTTTAAAATTTATAAATTATCAAACTACACAGGTGATAATTTATCCGGCGTTGCCCGGGATTTTAAGAATGTTTGTTAACCAAAATCAATTTAAAAACTAAGTACAGTATAAATAACATAGAATAAAAAGCATGTCAAATGTTATACGCATGAATAAAAAGAAAACCCAACATAAAAAACCATAAATTTACAATAATTTCTTCAGAATTCAGCTAGATTTAGCGTTTCATCATTGGAGCAAAAAAACCCTGAAAAGTAAAGCATAAAATATATACATTTATAATAAACCACTAAAAGCTGAAATGGAAAAATGTCAAATTGTCTTTAGGAAAGTAAAGAATTTTGAAAAGTAAAGCTGAAAAGTAAAAATGTCAAATTGTCGAATGTTTGTTAACCAAAATCAATTTAAAAACTAAATACAGTATAAATAACATAGAAAAGATTTAGCCTTTATCATTGGACAAAAAATCCTGAAAAGTAAAACATAAAATATATAAATTTATAATAAACCTACCAAAATCCATTAAAAAACTAAACACAGTATAAATAACATAGAAAAAAAAGTATACGAAATGTTATACATTAATAATATGAAAAATAAAATAAAATAAAAATAATAATTTTTAAAAATAATAAAATAAAATAAAAATAATTAAAAAAATAATAAATAAATAAGAATAATAATAATAATAATAATTTAAAAAATAATAAAATTAAAGCTGAAATAAAAAAGCCTCTATAAAAAAGCTGAAAATACAGGTTTAGCAAAATGTGAACGATCCGTATTTGAACCCGCGGCGTGTAGCGTGGTAAATGAACGCTTTTACTGAATGCGCCACAATGACATGCCACTTTGATGCGTAAAGAGGAAAATATTTGACTAAGTTTACTGGAAAGTTGCTATGGGTTGGTGAATATACATGTATTTATGGAGTGAAAGGAGTTTTAAGTCAGAAATAAGTTAGCAGGATAGAAGCTTTGTCTTCAACTCTTCAATAGACACAAAGACATAAGCGAGGGGGGTTGTAGTAGCGATTAAAAAAGATCTCGTGACACTTAGCGTGGTTGATTCGAATTTTCCATCGCGTGTGATAGTGTCAATATGCCGTTGGATCCGATTTATTTTAGAGTATAAAATCTGACTTGAAAGATTATTATTTTCATTTATTATTCTGGTTTAATATATAACTTGAAACTTTTTGATTTTATTTATTTTTATCTTTTCGCTCGCTGTTTGCCAGCTAACCCTAACGCGGACGCCATATTCAGAGGGGTGATTCCACAAAGCGTAACAGCTTACATTTAGTTTCAAAATTCTTGGTTTTTTATTAATTAAAAATCAACGGTAATTAATTTCGATTTTTGAAGTTCTTCAGACCCTCGGCTGTTTTTAAAGACGCCTGTATGTAAAATTTCACGATCGTTGCTCCTAAACTGTGGATTTCTATACAATTACAGAGATACAAACATTCATTTTTATATATTAGATATATATATATATATATATATATATATATATATATATATATATATATATATATAGATATATATATATAGCGAGAATTTTGCAGTTTAAAACTTATAAATTTTGAGAAAAACGTGTAATCATATGGAAAGAAAGACACATTTAGCTTTACTCTAGGAAACATTTACCAGCGAGCCTTAGTCAATACTTTAATTTACATGTAACAACATATTTGTGATCGAAAAAGGGTAATGTTTATATGGAGAAAGTTAGGATTAGGTAGTGGTTAGAGAGATTAAAATAGAAGGGTACCCCTAATAATTATAAACTTGAAAGTTGTATTTAAAATATGAAACTACTTTCAATGCGTTATATACCAGCACTTTTAAATAGTAATGTAAATTAACTTTCTTCTTATTGTTTCAAATTTGTATCTTCAATCTTATTACTGAGAAACTAATTTGGTAAATAAATAATGTCTTAAAAATTATTCTCACCTATTGACATTAAAAAAAAATATTCCATTTATAGGCTGTATTAGAAAAGAAGAAAGAAAAACTGATATCTCACTTGAGTTTCGTGAATATTTAATCTTATGTACAATGCATAAACATGAACTAAAACTGACAAGAAAAAGTAGAAGTAAAAGTCTTTTTCAGGCTATTACTTGCAATTATTCATTACATTTTTGTAAACATTTAATTTATTCCCTCTAAATAAAAGTAAAATTCATTGTCGAGACTGATAATGTTCATACTGTATTATTCTCTGGATGTGGACAAAATGTATTTTGATCCGATTAGAAAATAAAATCTTTATAGAAGGCTATTTGGTTCCGCAAAACTAATTCCGTCCTTTCTCATATTATCTTTCTTCCCGGGTTCCCATTTTAGCTATCAAACATAATGGCGCAGGGCTTACTTTCCCCCATTGCGTTGAAAATGGGAAATGAGAAAAATATGAATGAAAGAATATAGATAAGAACAGCGATTCAAAACTTGGCGATATCCTGTATATCTAGTACGCCAATTTAAGATTTAAATTTTTTCTATAAATACTTTATTTTTATTAAGTAGATTATGCTTTTTCTGTGCTTTAATGTAATGTAAAACTTTTAATACATAATAAAAGATATTTTGTACTATTAATTGAATATTAATGATTTTAACTCTTTCTAATACGTGGTACAGCGCATTTTCCAAATTTTAAGTTACAGGCTTAGTGTATTCAGAAATCGTTAGTGAAATGAATTAAAATCAATATCCGAAACAAAGAAAAAATAAATGCAAATTTAAATTAATTTATTAAAATATTGATTTTTTAAAAAATTAAAAGAAACTTTTCTTAATTTTACTTTACATGTTTTTCTTTTTTTAGCTCCAAAATGTAATCGAATCTGCTATGCACTGATAATTTCTTACTATAACTTATCAAAACAAAATGATCAAATAATGTATATTGTTTATAGTGAGATTTAAATTCGGCGATAATAGTAATAAAAGTTTACAGTAGTTGTTACATCACAGTCAAATACTACACTTCACCTAATTACATTTGTGAAATATTAGTTACAGGTTCAAAGTATTCAAAAAATGATACTGAATCAAATTAAAATTAATAGTCTAAATTTTAAAAAAATTAAAAGAGAAAAGATAATTCATTTCAAATACTAGAAGAAACTTTTCTAAAATTTTCTTTGAATATACCTATTATTTTTTATCTCTAAACTATGATTGAATTTGTCATGCATTGTTTTTCTTTTAATATAATATGACTCCATGACGATGCTACCTATGTTATTACATTGCAACCAAAAATGATAACTTCAACCTCGTAATACAGAGGCTGTTCGCACATTTTTTAGACGATTTTGGTAAGCGGTAATAAAAATTCGTTTGCTGCAAAAGAAATCATTGCAATTGTACTATGTTTTTAAAAGTCAAAATTATCGTCTGCGGCTTGAAAGTTATGTTTTTATTCAAAATGGCGTTTTTAACAAAGCAGTGGTTCGAAGGCTACATTTATGCTCTTCCCGAAGAGAAATATGCATACTCCGTTATCCCAAAACGATCTGAGAGTCATGGTTTTGTGATATCTAAAGAGTCGATAGGTATTATCGTCAACAAGAAAGGAAAAAAAACGTCAAATTGGAGCCTCAAGTGGGACAAAAATTCCAAACAAGTATCCAAGGAAAAAACAGACATCTTCGACTATTGCAAAGGTACGTTGTTTAATGTTAAAAGAAAACCCCCCTTGTCAAAAGAATGTTGCAAAATCATTAAAATGTTCGGTGTCCACTGTAAACAAAATGATAAACGTTGATTTAAATCTTAAGAAAGCGAAAAAACGCGATGTGCATCGCCTTCTTCCAAATCATATCGCTGAACGCAGGACACGCTGCAGAATTCTATATGAGAAGCACTTATCCAAAGAAAAATGGAAAACAACTGTCACAATAGATGAATCATGGGTGTATTTAAATGATTGCAACAAAAAAAGAGCCATTTATTATCATAAAAGGGGAGAAAAAAATTTAAGTACATGGTTCAAAGAATCGAAAGAAAGTTTTTCTAAGGGATTCATGATTGTTGCTGGTTTTTCTTATAATGGCAAGTTAAAAATAAAGAGAGTGGAAAAAATGTCAAGATTAACTCCAAATACTATTAGGAACATATTTTATCACCAATTTTTCTGAATGAAATACCATCGCTTTACCCACAGTGCCATCAATCTGTGAGACTCCATCAGGACAAAGCTAGCAGTCACACATCAAAATCCACTGTAAATTTCCTAAAAGAAATGGAACAAAAAACTGGTATCAAGGCTATACCCTTCACTGATATCCCTACTAAATCTCCCGATGTATCACCTATGGATTTTTGTGCTTTCGGACTTTTAAAATCTGCATTATCCAAACGTTGTCCCAAAACCCTTAGAGGACTCTGGAAAGCTGTTCAGGAGGAATGGGATAGAATACCTCTTCTGACACTTCAAAAGGCATTATTATCCTGGAAATTGCGGTGTCGAAAGATAGTTCAGAATAAGGGATATCAAATAGAACATTTAAAACACAAGAATTTTATGTAATTTAGTTTTGTGAATACAATATACATCGTCTAAAAATGTGTGAACAGCCTCTGTATAATACAAAATACTCCTTGGCGGATCGCTACAATTTATATCTATTTAATCTTTGTGTCTATGAAACAATATAATGAAAGGTTAGCAAAAAAAATTAAAACCTTATATAAACACGCAAAAGAGAAACATGACAGGGAAATAATAACAAATTTGAGCTCATTGAAAACAAACTTGATTTTTATGTTTTTCTTTAATATGTGTCTTTTCCTGCGATAATATTTAAGAAACAGCTTGTGTGACTGCTGTTTAAGAAATAATTATACAACAGCAGTTGCACAATATTATCATCTGAGAAACATGCCCAAAATGTTATTCAACTCCTGTGATTTTGTATGTATAATGAACAACTAATGATATTAACTATTCTCAGATTAATAAAGTTTCTTGCGTAATGCTGAAGATTATATGAGTAGTTATTGTATATGCACAATATAAAAGTAGATAAGGAGTTTCATATACAGATGAGTATAAACAATGTTCATGTTCATAATAGGACAATTATGCACCATGATATTTAACGTTGTAACACTTACGCAATATAAGAACATAACGGTGATAATATATCTATTTTAACAAAGCATACATTCTGCACGTCTCAAATTTTACGATTTAGGGATGTACCTCAACAATTGATAGTAATATTCTCATAATACTTACATTACTTTATTAATTTATAGTGGGCATTTTAGAATATACACTTTTAAATTAATTAAGATTAATTTTTATATTTGATGGTGTGATATTTCATGCTTTTCTACATTAAGTGATATATAATGAAAATATTTTGCGTTTATATATTGTATTATTACATTTGTCATATTTTGTGAGTCTGAATTAGGTATTCAATAAATTTATTATTTTACAATCTTTTATACTGATTTAAAGTTTATAAAGCAAGTCTTATTGATATGCCACCTGATAAAAATTATAGCAGTTGAGGTATCGATTTCGGAAAGCTATACTGCAAATTTTACCCACTGAAACCTCGACGGGCATGTCGTGGCACCAGACTGTTAGTCGATCCTTTTTACCATGGTTTGCGGCAATTGTTATGCCGTCACTTTCAATTCCCCATTTTATATCATATACCAATCCTGACCTATAAATGACCTCTTTTAATCAAAATATATCTTGTTTCAATTAGCATATTTACTCTAAAAGTTCTATCTTAGGAACGCAGGTGGGCTCGACTTCTCTCAAACAGTGAAAAGAAAATACTCATCCTCATCTTAGGGTCTGTATTCAATTTTGTTGGCATTTAAGGCAGTAAAGTTTATTAATAATATTTTGTAGTGAGTAATTTGGTCACAGAAATGCTTAGAGACTATTGTACAGATAACACACAAAGTACTGAGCGAGATTATAACACTATTTTGGCAAGAAGAAGATTATTAAGAATATTTTCTTAATTTTGCATATTTATATGTTTAAATAGCTATTTAAGCACAGTTTGCACTTAAGATTGTACAAAAACAAATATTTTAATTTTATTCCAGCTTTTGTGTTTCATTATGTTTGAAGAATTTTTCCACATTATACGAGTATAATGCAATTAGAAATTTTCTGGGGAAAGAAAAAACTATTTATATCACCCTTTTCAGATCCATACAACTTATCGCATAAATAACTTTTTCCTATTTTATTTCTCCATAACTATTTTGTAATTGTAATTTTTGTTTTATAAGACTGAACAATTTAATAGTACATCAGTGACTCCAACTCTTGGGGCAGACACCTCTTTTTTTAACGTTTTCCGAAATGAATGCAAAATTTCGAAATTCGAAAACATTATTAAGAGGAAAATAATGGTTTTATTTGTGTAGATAATGTATAAAATATAACAATGGATAACAGCAACACACAGCTGATCAATACCGTTAATAAAAGAACTGGAAAAAAAAAAATTAACACAGCAGGGAGATAAGATGTTTTGCACCACTTTATGTATTAAGTTCTGTAGGATTACAAATTAAATTGTCACACGCGTTCCAATACTCAGAACTTGTGGGAAAAAAACTTCCTCATATTATGATTTTTCATTTATTTAAATGAATTATACTTTTTTTTTTAAATGGATGATCATGCAAGTTATATATATATATATATATATATATATATATATATATATATATAGTTGTATCATTAGCCATTACCCTTTACCCCATAGATAAGCATAATACAGAAAAACAAGTTTTAGGTCCTCATATACCATTTGCCGTAGCCACTAGAGGAATAAATGAAACGAGGCAGTAATACAGGTAATGTACCTAATGCTAAACACTGGTTAACTGAAATTTTTAAAAACAATAAGAAGAAAGACAGAAAAATCCTTCTCCATTTTATGTACGTGAAAACATCCCAACAAGTGTCCCAATGAGAATGAAAACTTTTGAAATATTTCGCTTTGTTTCCATTAATAACGTAGTGGTTACTGAAGATGATATATGAGTGCATGAGACTTTTTATGGTACTCTTATTTATAGTTCAAGTTGATTGAAAGTGGTTTTCAATCCTTAATGCGTTGCTAGAATTCAGTCCACTAGTACTTTTGTTTGTCTTCATTATCAGTAATCTGTGTTGTTTACCTCCATTTGCTTATTTCCTTGTTGTTTACTTCCATTTGAGAATATATTCTGAAGAGAATACATTCTCATGTTTCCTATTAAAAAGAAGAAAAATTACATGTGTTCAAAAGTGAAGCAAAATTAAAGATAACGTAGAGTGTAAGAAATAAATCTCCAAACTTAAATTACGAACTTTGACTCATGTTCACTGACTATTCAGAAATGAATTCTCCAGGTTTGTTTAATAACTGGCTCTACAAAACTCTAAACTGGATATCTAGTTGGTGTTCCCACGGTCGATAAGTGTTGCTTGCTCCAGTAATCGTAAGACATATAATTTAAAAAATAATAACAATTTGCGTTCGGAAGAAAGAGCCTGAATTACTTTAATTTTTTTTCAATTTAATCACAGTACAATGTCACACATGCTTAGATAACTTTGAAATTTTATTAACGATATAGACCTGTAATTCTAGATAAAATATTATATTACAACGACGTAGAAATAGTGCTTAGTATCACAATGAATACTTCTACCTCACAAATATAAAAAGTAGGCGAGATTTCTCCTGATTCAATAATTGAATAAAGCAACTGTAAACGTAATGATGTAATCCCTAGAAATGTTTAAACACTGACATAATAGAAAATTCTTCTGACTATTGCGTCATCTGTTGCAAATCATTTATTATTTAAAATCTAGAGAGCTTTGCAATCCAAATTTTTAAATTCAATAAACCTACATAATTTTACCTTCTAGAATTCTCAGTAAGGGAATTTCATATGATAAATTTAAACATCAAAACTCTTACGGGTTATTCTCCAAAAGAATAATTATATATCGAATAATAATGATTATAAAAGAATGGTTAAAATGAATATATTTGCATAAGAACAATATAAATATTTTTTTATAAAATGTTGATCAGTGTTGATCATATGTTGATCAATGTTGATAAAATGTTGATCAATGTTGATAAAATGTTGATCAATGTGCTCATTCAGATTTCAAATTGACATAATATAAAAAAACACTTCTAAGAATAAACCCTTATTTTAATAAGTACCGTGAAATAATAACTAACAATTACCAAAAAGCATGTACGTAATATTAGAAGTTTATAGAAAACTTGAAAGATAGATAATCTAAATGTTGAAGGAAAATATCCTGGTTTTTTGAGTTTCAAAAAAATAGTTCTGCTAGCAAAAAAAATTAGCCCTGCACATCATCAGTTCCTTTAATCAGTAACTATTCTTTGCCCTCTCAGATACCAATTCCAGACGAAATCCTATTGTAAATAACTGATACCACTCCGAATACTAGATACTGCATGAAGAGAAAATAGGACGTTTTGGATTGACTTTTCCCATTTAGATTGCAATTACTACGCATTAACTAAATCAACCGAGATTGGACGAAAAAAAGGTAAAGTGATTTTTTTGTCTCTTAGAATGGTTGCAGGCATTTTTCTAACAGGAAAGAAAACCAGTCAATTTTCATATAAAACACTTTGTTTATTGGGAATATCAGAATTTTAGGTGCATATATATATATATATATATATATATATATATATATATATATATATATATATATATATATATATATATAAAATCTGGGAATTCTTAATAAAAAAGAATGATTCACTAACATGAATATACTGAACTCCTCGTTTCCGAAGTGTTGTTGTTTTCGCAGCGGAGAGTTCATGGTTATCGATAATTGCTCGCACGCGCTGTCTAACGCAATCGTCAAATGTTCGAGAGAGGGGCTTGGGATGATCACCCACGCTTTTTCATAACGCGTGAAAAAGAACAAAGTTGAGTTTAGG
Source organism: Dolomedes plantarius (assembly GCA_907164885.2). Taxonomy (NCBI): domain Eukaryota; kingdom Metazoa; phylum Arthropoda; class Arachnida; order Araneae; family Dolomedidae; genus Dolomedes; species Dolomedes plantarius. The sequence continues at coordinate 173,233,024 of OU015497.1, forward strand.
GATATCTTTTATAGAGATAGGACGCGCGTTTTCCCGCTGGAGGGGTTCAGTAGAATTGGCGGAGCGGACTGGTTAATTAATATTTTAATAAATTCCACGACATCGATATGGAGTTCCTGTAATCTCTGAGTTTTCATTTTTATGTATTTCGCCCGCACAGTGGACTTGTCTACGATTATTCTGCAGCTGCATTGTAGTCGTGTCACCAGCCGACAGGATTTACGCCAACCGAGGAAACCCGTATACCGTTTAAATTTTTTCTTCTTCGGTTCTTCTTCTACCGTTTAAATAATTTCGTTCTTCTTTTGGTTTCCCTGCATTTGCACCCCTCCACAGGAGTAAAAATTCGGTTGCAAAATGCTGTATTTTGATCTATTTTTTTCTTCGTCCGGTGTGCTTAAATTTTCATTTTCTGCTTCAGTTCTGGGCGATTGTTTATGTTTCTGCTAACACGAAACGCAACACGCAGCTAATCGAATCTAACTTATCCATTTTTGTGAGCAAAATCAACCCCAATCAATTTCTATCTCGACTTCAAAATGGAGGACTCGCTGATCATCCTCTCGGATACCGACGAAGGACTTGCAACTAATAATGCTGCCGGAGTACAAGAAGAAGATAGTGGTGCTCAAACTGCACCCACACAACACATTGATGAAGATAAATTAACAGATGTCCGATGCGTCTCTACACCCAAATTACACAATTACTGAAATGCAGTATGAAAATTTTTAAAAACATCTTGCCCTGGCTCCAATTGTTTGAAGAAGAATGCCAGACAATAAAGTTGGATGAAGACTAGAAGAGAAGGAATATTATTCATTATGTTGAGGAAGAAGTACAGGAACTAATCATAAATACGCAGACTTATAAAAAAAACTTTTCACGAAATCAGAGAGAACCTTGTCTCTATATTTTCAAATTCGCGCGAAAAAATGATCCAGGATTTTAGGAACATTAAATTTTATCACGGTCAAGATCTTCTACATTATTATAAAAAAAATTGGAGTTGGGTCGCTCTTTAGGATACAGTGACTGTGACATCATCGACACTCTAAATTTGGACTGTCCGGTCGATATGAGGAAATTTCTTATACTCAAGGAAATAAAAAATCCTTCTGAATGGATCCACATTGCAAGAAAAATAGACGTCTACGACACACCGGGGAGAAGAGAACGGAGGACAACGCCTTACGTGTTATCAGAGTTCCAGCCAAATTAACCCGGGGGGGGGGGGGAAATTACCAGCAGAATTCCCGTCCACAAAATTACCGCCAGCAGTGGAGACGATCACCATAACGTTTTTCCCTACCGTTACAGAATTTCGGCACAAAAGAAAACAACACCCAGAGATGGTCCAAAGACGACAGAACAAGGCCAAGTGGTTACCACAACAGGAATGGCAGTGACCAATATAGAGGACAGTATTTTAGCCAAGGTAGAGGAGACTCAAGGAATGGGAGAAGGTGACAAATTCTCCCTGCTCAGGTGAGTGGAACAAAAATTTGTTGTTTACTCGACACCGGGTCCTTTATAAGCATATTGTCTCAAAATCTGGCAATACAATTAAATAACTTTAAAATAATTAAATACCATTGTGATAATTATGTCAAACAGAGCCAGAGACATATGAAAATTTTAAAAATGATACAAACTACTGTTAAGATAGGTAAAATGTCAAAATTTCCAGAACTATTTTTTGTTGACACTGATTTGCCATACTTACTATTAAGTGTAAAAGATATATAATTGTTTAAATTAAAAACTGATTTTATAAATTTAATAATTTTTCAATTTGGTTTTCAATTGCAATTATGTAATGATAATATGTGTTTTGGAATTAATTCATTTCATGTGCATAAGAGTAACTATAAGTATTATGACAAAGTTAAGAGTTGTTATAAAAATTGTTATAATGGTAATGACTATAAAAAATGAAGTCAATTGTAATAATAAAAGCAAATTTAATACGAGAAATTTTGGATCTAGAAATAATCACCCCCCATGAGCATGTAAAGAGAGTTTTCGATGGATAAAGTGCGAATGAAAATATCAGAAGTAATACCAAAGTAAAAACTTTATATGAAAGTGACATTGAAAATCCACCTTGCGATATGTCCTCCCAATCGAAACAACTTGAAGTTCAGAGTGTAAATTTTAAAAAGTAAATAATGATAATTGTCATGTTGCTAAATTTAATGATATATCATGTATTCCTCATGATACTTCGAAAACTCTTTCTGAAACGCCCAGTGATGTTTTGGAAAATTTGGCATCAGAACAAATATGTGAGGACTTGTAAAAATTAAATTTAATTCTATATAAATTTGATACTATTTTTCAAAACCTAAATATGATGTAGGGAAAATTAAATTAGAGCATCAGAAAATTTATTAGACTTCAGATCTATCTGTGACTCTTAGACCTTATTGTGCATCAGAAGCCGAAAACTTAGAGGTTAAGAAACAGATTGATGAATTTTTAAGTGCAGGTTTCAGAAAAGCCTCACATAGCCCTTTTGCTTCATCAGTTACTTTGGCATACAAGAAAGATGAGGGCAAAACAAGACTTTGCATAGATTATCGAAAACTAATAACTAAAATTGACTCTGAACCTATTCCTCGAATTGATGATCTATTAGACAAATTAACACATGCTAAGTACTTCTCGACACTTGACCTAACTTAAGGCTATTCGCATATTGCTATACATGAACGAGACACTGAAAAATTAGCTTTTACCACAAATTTTGGACTTTACGAGTGGCTTAGACTACCTTTTGGATGGAGAAATGCTCCTAGTGTTTTTAAGAGGGCTATTAGGCAAATCCTTAACAAATATCAAATTAAATATGGACGAAATTACTTTGACGACATTATAATCTTTTCCCAAAATTTTAATGAACACATGCAACATTCAGAGGAAATTTTCAAAATTTGTAAACAGGAAAATATCAAATTAAAAAGTCTAAGTGTCAATTTGCTAAGAAGGAAATAAACTTCTTATGTTATGAAGTTTCACGGTGAAAGTACTCCCCACATGATGCTAATATTGAAACGATTAAAAAATTATTGCTACCCAAGAATGTTAAAGAACTACACAGATTCTTTGGTTCCATTAATGTATATCAGATATTCATCCAAGATTATGCCAAATTAAGACTGACACCCAATAAACTGCTCAGGAAAGGTGTTAAATGGAACTGGTCTCAGGAATGTCAAAATTCATATCAAAAATTATAGGACGCATTAATTTTTAAGCCAATTTTGACCTTATATAACCCGAATTACTCCTGTCACTTATATGTCGATGCCAGTTAACACTCCGTCGGGCGCGTCTCGAAATTTACGTCATAGGGCGTGGTGTATCTGTCAGATACATCTCTGTTTTATGTGTTTTCTGTTAATTTGTATTACTTTAAATATTCTATTTTTATTCTTTTTAGGTTCAGACTTTTATACCTGGACCTTTTTTTAGTTTTTTAAAATTTTTTACAATTTTTATTTTTCACAAAACGCAAGCTAATAGAAGTAAACCGATAAAGGCTTTTATTTCAATATTATCTGTTAGTCTTGCATCTCTTTCTCTACTACATAGATTAGAAACTGCAGAAATGTATTCTTTAGTGCATTTCACATTTATTTCCAGTATTTCGTCAGAAAAAAACAGTTCCAAGAGCCGTATATAGATTTTGTACCTTCCGTTTACTCCAGGTAATTTTATGATAATATTCTGCCATCTACCTTTGACCTTTTTTCTTCCGATCCATTTTGCCCATATAGTACTATTGTATTTTCCTACATAAAAATCATAATTATTAGCATCATCATCAAATTCTGAGTAATTATAATCACTTTCACTGCTATCAGAATCAACATCACATGTTTCTAAAATATCTTCTTCGTCTTAATCACTTTCATCAAATTCTTCAGCATTTAATTCTTAATTTCCATCACTTAATAGAATACTATGAACTAGCTCAAAGTCTTTTTGATTATTCATATCTAAAAAGCGTTTAGCACTCATCATGGGAAAAGATAAATCAAAAACGTACAGGGAATCTTGATACTTCCGTAAAGCTTCAAGAGACAAACGTTATCGGGCGTGTGTATCTGACAGATACAAAACTTCAAACAATCTTCAAAACTTGAAATACTCCTACACAGAATTGGTCGTTACTGCATTCCAAAGGAGCAGGTGGTCAGATGGACAGATACTGATAAGGTCAAGGTAGTAAGAAGTTTTAGGGGACAAAAGCAGAGATATTGACACGAGTGTATCTGTCAGATCAACGTGCCCGATGGAGTGTTAAGAAGCAATTGCCTCGGTATTAAAGCAAAAATATCCCAATAGACAGTTACACCCTATAGCATTCCATTCTAGGCAGCTAAAATCACATGAGCGAAATTATGCCATAACCGAACTTGAATGTTTAGCTATAATTGATGCCAATGACAAGTATCACTGTTACTTGCATGGGAATAACGTTACTATACACTCTGATCACTCTGCATTGCAATGCTTAAGAAATGTTACAAATTTAACTGGAAGATTGTCTAGATGGTCTTTAAAACTATCCATGTATGATTATGAAATAGTGCACATAAAAGGTAAACACAATTATGAAGCTGACATGTTATCGAGAAACCCTGTAAGTCATTTTGTTTCCCCATGTTGCTATTTTTTAAGTATCGATGAAATTATAAAGGGTCAATTGGATGATAATGTAAACAATGTAAAGCATAAAAAACATAATAATGTATTAACTGTGAAAAAGAAGAAATTAGTCAACATTGTTGTTCCGCCCTCATTAAGAGAAAAATTAATAACTTTAGCTCATGAAAAATTTGGTCATCCAGGTGTAAAGAAAATGCTAAATTTAATTTCCCCTATTTATTATTGCCAAGATATAATCATAGACATTTCAAATTTTGTTCATTGCTGTGAAACATGTCAGAAAAATAAGAAGTCAACTCAGAAAATATTCGGACTAATGGAACATGTGCCTGTTGCACACGAACCATTTGATCTAATTTCAATTGATACTGTTAGGGTCTTCAACTATTATAATTCAACTAAAAAATATCTTAATCTTGTAGTTGACCATGCGACTTGATATATTTGGACTTTCCCATCAAAACGTGAAACTAGCGAGACCTATACTAACTGTTTGAAGCACATTTTCAATATAGAATATCCAAAACAGCTTCTTAGAGACAAGAATGCTGCATTCACTTCCTTAAGACTCAAAAAATTCTTAAAGCACAATTATATCAGGCAACTTTTAACCTCTTCATATAGGCCCCATTGTAACGGAAAAAATTAAAGGTGCAACCAAACCATAGTAGCTAAATTAAGATGTAAGGTAAATTCTTCCTCAAGAAAAATTCCATGGACAAAAATATTAGAACAAGTAACTTTTGAGTACAATAATCAACCCCACTCAGTTACATTTTACGCCCGCATATCTTTTATTTGGGACTTTGCCCTATGAATCATCTTTTTTCCATAACGCTTTATTAAATTACCCACCTGTTGAGAAAGCAAGAAAAATTGCAGTACAATGGACTGTTCAGTACCACAAAATTAATAAGTTAAGGTATGATAAGCACTATGTAGAAACTAACTTCAAAATTGGAGACTTAGTAATGTTTGAAGAATTCAAATACCCAAATTCAAGGAAACTAGATCCGCCATATTCAGGTCCCTATCAAATTTTAAGTAAACTTTCTAATGCTAATTTTTAAATTAATCAACCAAATCAGTAGACTGGTAAGGGAACAGATATAGTACATCAAACAAGGCTTCGACATTTTCATCCAAAAAATGAGTTTCATTTAAATTAACAACTGTGTTCATGCAGCATTTTTGTTGGGGGGGATGAGAAATAGTGTGCTAAATTGTACTCAAATGTGTAATTTTTGAATATTTTGAAATTTGATTAATTGTTGCAAACTTGAGAGTTGTGTTGTTTTAAAAATTTTGTAAAAATGTATTTGATATTGATAACATTGCTTGTTAAACATGGACTGTAAAAATCTTTCTTCATATTCTTCAGAGATGATGACAGTATTTTTTTATTATTACTGATTTGTATTAAAGCTGTCAGTGTGATATTTGAGAATGATAAAACTTTGGCTAAGATTTTGGGTTTTAAATTATTTTGTTTGTTTTTTTTAGTATCCCGTTCAAAATTCTAAATTTCGCATCGGATCCCAGCCTAGCAGTCGAGAAGAGGGATGAACTCAATTTTGTTTTGAACTGGACTAGGTATTCACGTGTCAGTGAACCAGTTCAGAGTTATTCACGGGCATACTTACTCAAAGGCGAATTGGGAACCTTTATGAATAAAGTCCTACATGGAGATTCCCCGTACCATACATGATGTGTTTTGTCTTATGTATTCTCCCCTTTGGAAAAATGCATCGGATGAATTCACATTGTCCCTTTTTGCCCCATTTTTTTTTAAGATTTTTTTTTCTACACTCTAAAACTTTACTTTTAGAAGATTCAGTTTTGGTCAAGATTGTGGGAACCCATGTGAACCTGCAATCCTCTGACACTGACTTAGCACATTTGTGCAAATAATCTACACAAACATACGCAAACATAAACACACACCTTTGATGTAAACGATTGAACAAGTGGATGTAATGGCACAACAAACTGTGTACCATAAATATTTTGAATTTACATAGTGAAATTTCTTATTATGAATGTCTTGATGTATAAACTGAGTTGGGATTTATAAGTATTATTCTGAAGAAAAGTTATGAGTATTGTATGTGATGTTTTGAACCAACAAGGACTGTTTAAGAAATATAGAAACTATTTTGGAGTTTTGATTTAGTAACAATTTGATGTAATAATTGAGAATCAATCTGATAATAATTTTCCATGACAACTATCATAAAGAGTACTCACTTTTATTTTCATTTTGTGAATTTATTAATGAGTTATGCCTCTGAGTCTTTACAGAGCATCACGAACAAAATGAGAAGTATGAAAACCATGGTATAATGAGTAAAAGGAAATAGTACTATTTCACTTTTTTTTTATCTGTGCACAGTTATTGTATTTGTTTGATCAAACAACAGTTTTATTCTTTAACTGAACTTTTAATTTGAGATAGTGAAAGACGTTTGTGATGTAATGGACGAATGTAAATTCAAGAACTTTTGAATTATCAGGACTCAAAGAATTTTTATTTTTTTTATTTTTGTCACTATGAACTCATCCTCACTTGCTATCAAATTACGGCAGAGATATAAACCGTTGTAAACAAAAGGTGCACCTATTTTGTGATATTCATCTAGCAAAGTTTTAGTTTCTTTCTTTTTCAATGATATTTTTATTAGTCATATTTTGTATTCTTATCTAGTGATTGTCGTACAGTTAATATTTCTTGTGTATTCTTTTTGTGATTTTGACTTGTGTATTCTTTTTGTGATTTTGATGTTCAATTGAAATATTTCGATGTCCTGTTAGTGGTTTTTCTCAAAATGAATATTTTAATATTTTTGAATAATTGGTGTTGTGTATATTAGTTATATAAAACTAGTTTTGTTCTCATGTTGATTTTCGTCTCAAATGGAGACTTGTGTATTTTGTAACTATATCCCAGTCCAGTCCAGCCAAATGTGAGTAGGGAGTATTTTTATTAAGAGGAGGAAATTTTCATTAAATTAAGTTAAATTACATTAAATTTTCAGTTTAATTTTTAGTGATCATTTTTTGGGGTCTCGTCTGTGGGAACTGGCCATTTCTACATCCGAGCCTCATTTGGGGAGGGGGGTGGGATAAGTCAAATCTAAAAATTATCAATAAAAAAGAATGATTCACTAACATCAATATATACTGAACTCCCCTTTTGCGAAGGTCGTTGTTTTCGCAGCGGAGAGTTCATGGTCATTGATAATTGCTCGCACGCTCTGTCTGACGCAATCGTCGAATGTTCGAGAGAGGGGCTTGGGATGATCACCCATGTTTTTTCATAACGTGCGAATAAGAACAAAGTTGAGTTTAGGGATATCTTTTCTATAGATAAGACGCGCGTTTTCCCGCTGGAGGGGTTCAGTCCCGCTGGAGGGGTCAGACTGGGCTGGTTAATTAATATTTTAGTAAAAGCCACGACACCGATATGGAGTTCCTGTAATCTCTGAGTCTTCATTTCTATGTATTTCGCCCGCACAGTGGATTTATCTACGATTATTCTGCAACTACATCGTAGTCGTGTCATATATATATATATATATATATATATATATATATATATATATATATTCGGCTACAAAATGCCAGACTATTTATATATTTGTATTAAACTTAAATTATGGAAGACGATTAAAAATGAAAACTACTCACTGTTCTAATAAAATCAATAACATTTTATATAACTATTTAACCAGCATATACGTAAAGATTTATGCTTTAATATCAGTATGTCTATATACAGACCAGGGGTACTCAAAATGCAACCCACCAAGCTTGAATGTGCAGTCTGAGACGCTAACACTCAGACTGTTTTGTTGCTCACAATCACACTGCAGAAGTGGTTTTCTATGCATCATTTTTTAAATGAGTACTTGAAAAATACAAAACTGCAAAAAAAAATTAACACCTGCTGGTCACGTTGTTCGCCTCATTGTAGCTTTGTGGATCATGCAATTCCACAATGAAATGTGCGAAGAACGTATATAAAAATTGACTTACTGATTCTTACCTTCAAGAAGTATTTATAGTAGAATGTAACAAGTACAAATATGATTTGTAAAAAGTAGTCCAAATTTTGTCTCAAAAATCACATTCATTTTTAAATAAAGTTTTGAACACATTTAGGTTTTGCGTTTTATTTTTTTTTACACTATCATATGAGGTATAGTGCAGTAGGTTGCGGCCCGCGTAACGTAACAAACTTGCGAAGTAGGTTAAATGTATCATGTTCCTCACGAAGAAATAAACATAACAATTTATTTACATAACTTTAAGAAATAGTATCATAATGCGATAACAGTAAGCATAACGCTGTGGCTGCGTTCGTGAACAAAGACGAACTGAATAGTATAACGAATGAGATGGAACTTCCGGTCAAATTTCGACTTCTGACATTCGGCAGTGTTCATGATCAGAGAAGAAGAGCTCGGCAGCCCCATGCGCATGCGGCGTGAGAGAAAAAATTTTTGAGCATGACTGATATAACTCTTTAAATTTAGAACCTCGAGAGATTTTATATATATATATATATATATATATATATATATATATATATATATATATATATATATATATATATATATATATATATATATATATATATATATATATATATATATATATATATATATATATATATATATATATATATATATATATATATATATACACTCATGGACAAAAAAATTAGAGCACCAAGAAATAATTGCGGGATCGTAACAAAACTTGCAATGAAGGTACATGTCGGGGAGATATGCAAATGATTAGAAATGCAGCGTGTTTGCGCATTACGTATAGACGGTAGAGGGCGTTGAACATAGTACTCTGTGGAGTATAAAACAGGTAACCAAAGCTTGTTTGATTGTGCTGAATCATTTACAAAGGAAGAGCTGAGATAGACATGCCATTACGCCGTGTTCGAAGACAATATAAGCAGTTGTCGCGGTTTGAGAGGGTCTAGAGGAGCTCTGTTTTTCCAATTCAAAATCCGCTCTTGTGCTGGTATGTGCACGTGTCTTGATGAGACAAATATCTGGAAATTGGCGTCCCAGCGCTCGCCAGAAAATTCCGCCAACGCTGTATTAACAAAAGATTATTTTGTGTGTTCTAGGGAAGGGGATAAATGGTGAATCTTATAGCCAATCGTTAGGCAAGCCCTTTTAGGGGATTTCGGGAAGAATATACTGATAAGCGAGCGGCAGTGAGATTGTGCAAAAAGGGTGTTTTCTGCGTGTTTTTCCCAATTGTCTGGGGAAAATATCTTATTGTAAAAATCATGAGGGAACTGCCCCTAATTGCGTTGTGTGACAGTATGAACAATATGAATTATTAAAAGCGTTGAGTAGATTAACAGCAGTATTTACAAGGTTATTGAAAGCGTTACAACATATATATATATATATATATTATTTATATACACTCATGGACAAAAAAATTAGCGCATCAAGAAATAATTGCGGGATCGTAACGAAACTTGCAATGAAGGTACATGTCGGGGAGATATGCAAATGATTAGAAATGCAGCGTGATTGCGCATTACGTATAGCCGGTAGAGGGCGTTGAACATCGTACTCTGTGGAGTATAAAACAGGTAACCAAAGCTTGCTTGAGTGTGCTGAATCATTTACAAACGAAGAGCTGAGATAGAGATGCCATTACGCCGTGTTCGAAGACAATATAAGCAGTTGTCGCAGTTTGAGAGGGGGAGAATTGTCGGGATGATGGACGCTGGGTGTTCAGCTAGGCGAGTAGCTCGTCAATTAGCCCGCTCTGATTGTGTTGTGAGGAGGTGTTGGGACCAGTGGACCCAAGAGATGTCATGTACACGAAGACCAGGCTCAGGACGCCCTCGACAGACCAGTCGTCGAGAAGACCGCCACATCGTAAGAAATGCACGCGTACTGCTTCATCGGTCGCCATCCAGGCACAGGTAGCATCTTCACTAGGGGCCTCTGTGTCTTCTCGAACCATACGAAGGCGCCTGGCTGAAGGACAGTTGGTATCGCGGCGCCCATTACGTGTGCTGCCCTTGACGCCCACCCATCGACGCCTCCGTTTGGAGTTTTGCCGCGCACGAGGAAACTGGACTGCAGCGGAATGGAACCAGCTCGTCATTAGCGACGAATCCAGATTCAATCTCGGCAGTGATGACAATCGTGTTCGTGTGTGGAGAGCCCGTGGTGAACGCTTCAATCCTTCCTTTTCTGTACAGCGACACATCGCTCCCACAGCTGGTGTGATGGTATGGGGTGTCATTGCCTACAATACGCGGTCACCCCTAGTATTGTTTCGTGGCACCATGACAGCCCAGCCGTATGTTCATGAAATCCTGCAACCACATGTGTTGCCACTCATGCAACGGCTCCCAGGAGCCATTTTTCAACAATACAATGCTCGGCCTCATACGGCAAGGGTGTCACAAGACTGTCTCCGCACTGTTACTACCCTTTGTTGGCCTGCCCGATCCCCAGATTTTTCTCCAATCGAGCATATCTGGGATCATTTGGGACGATTAGTTGGGCATCCCACGAGTTTGAGCGAACTAGAGGCAATGTTACAGCAAATATTTAACGAAATGTCTCAAGACATCATACAGAACTTGTATGACCTAATGGCCGACCGTATCGCATCGTGCATTCACGCTAGAGGGGGTCCAACGGAGTATTAACTCCTCCGTTCTTTTGCCTTTTTCTCTGAAATAAATTATCTTTTTTCTTTGATTTTCTTATCATTTACTTATATCAAAGTAGTCGTTACGTATGTGAAATTTCGTTTCATTTTGACGACTCCTTTTTGGTGCGCTAATTTTTTTTTTCCATGAGTGCATATTTATATATATATATATATATATGTGTGTGTATCTGTGTGTGTGTATGTGTGTCCGTGTGTAATATTTAATCTCCCGGGAAGAGAAAAGGTCTTCAATTAATGTATTTGGAATATTAGAATTATACATAGGTACACGCATAGGTGATTATACATAGGTCATTATACATAGGTACATGCATGTTAACGTCACAGTCTTAACGTATGTGTGGTTGAACAGTTAATTTCAATATCGTTGATTTTGTTAAATGGATCAGTTATTTCACTTTTAAATCGTAAGGCATAAATTAAATCAAATTTTAATAAGGCTAACATGTTTAAGTTCTACATGCAATATTTCCCTACGTAAAATTGTAAAGTTCATTTTATACAAATTCATCAATCTGGGAGAAACTAGAGTTATGGCAATTAGGGGATTGTACGGTACTAAATTTTCCATTACATTCATGTGTCGACTTATAGGATTACCAAATTATAATATCCTATAATGTTGCCGAAGAAATTTATTCAAATTGAAAGTTCACTTTGGGTAAATTACTGTAATGATGGTCTAATATTTATTATATAAAGACATAATGTACTAAGTAGAGTTAAAAATTTAGGCTTGTTGCAATTAAAGAAACACTGAATGAGTAAAGAAATTGAAAGCAATTAACGTGCGACTTAAAATCTTACAACTTTATCTCCTGTTGCTATCTCTGACCAACAATTTATTTTTACTTTCTCACTTATAAGACGTACTTTTATTTAACTTTGTAAACTACTCTATTGTTACAATATGATATGAGGAGAATAAGTTTTAATGGTATGCCAATTCATATACTTGAATAATTTAAAGATAATTTTAAGCATAATTATAAGAAATCTTTATTTTTAATGTCTCGAATCCAGTTTATACAAATTGTTTGCATAGACTCAAAGAATAATATGCTGTCTTTAAAAGTCATATACTGCTTATTAATTCAGATATTGATCAAACAACTCTAAATAAATAATCCGTAAACGTGAATAAAATAAACACATTCTCATAATAATAATTTGCACTTACTTAGAATACATTTCAATTAAGTTAATAGAAGAGGATATAGAAGATAAATTGTGCTTAGAATAGTAGTTTATCCTGACTGATAAAAATAAATTGAGGAGGCAATTATTATCCTAAAGTGAAAAATTTATTTCTGCTAAACACAAATAAACTCATTTTAGGTAAATAAAATTTAAATTATATTTTACTAAATCAAAAATTCTCTGGGATATGAGACTATGATAACTGTACTTTTGAAAATTATATTAAAAATAATCAATAGATGAATGTTGCAGTTTTACCTTGGTTAATAGATGGTATTATACGTAACACTGTCTAGCCATAATAATTAATAGATAATGTCTTTTCTTAATCCATTTGAAAGGTGCTAGTTTTACATAAAGGGGCTTATAACTTTTATGAATGCTTTTTATTCTAGTGTTTATTTTGAACAAAGAAAACTTGATAATGAAGGCTTTTTAACGATATTTTTATGAGATATTACTATGATAATTTTTTTTTAATTAACACATTCTTTTAATATTAAGGTTGAATTTAATTTACAAAACAAGTTGTTTATAACTTTTTTGCCAATTATGTAATTTTAATCTTTCAAATGTGGAAAATGATAATGAGATTGGGAAATTATTGTTGTTTGTCTAAATAAAGGACTTACTAATACCCAAGGGTAAAAAGCAAATTTTATTTTTTGACATAATTACTAAATAAGTAATTAAAGAAAAAAATTTATCCACTCCCGCAAAGACTTCTGATGATAAAATTTTCATAATGTACATTAGATAAAATTTAATGCAGTGATTTCCAGTATGCATCAAGGGGAAAATAAATTTTGTTTTTAACGTATTTCTATTAGACGCAATCACACAGATATACCAGGTTCTTTATATATATATATATATATATATATATATATATATATATATATATATATATATATATATATATATACAGAAGGTAGTTTGCACTTCATGGAAACGATTTTGATAGTTAAGTTTTATGTATAAATGTCGTATATTTTGCTGCGATTTGCTTCTATCTGATAGCCACGGGTCTTGATAATAGCTCTAGCTCTAATTTTCAATGAAAGTAAACATTTCTTAATTCTGTCCTGTCATATTTACCCCATTCGTCTTGGACCATTTCCCAACTTCCGTTCAGTGTTCTTGGATGCCGTTTTCCTAAGGCTCGTTTTAATAAACCGAAAGCGCAAAAGTCCAATGGAGAAGTATCAGGGGATTTTATGCGTACTTCATCAAATGGGATACAATTTATTCCTGTTTCTGATTCTTTCTTTGCTAAATAAGCTGCAGTTGATTTAGACGTGTGACTAGAGGCTTTGTCCATATGAAGCTCGACTTTATCAATGTCCTTTCCATATAAGACTGTAATTTATTCTTCAGAAATTGATTCTAAAATATTCTACTGATAGTAGAGTGAATTAGTTTTGGCTTTACTTAAACTTTTTTGATTTTTAATTTGCCGTTGTAACAAAATCCTGCAACTATCATGAATCCCTTTGGGAAAATTTGAAGCCATTTCATACGGTTATTTCCGTCAGTTGAGCAATAGAAAGTTGATCTTTTTTCATTACAGTCACTTAAATACACCCATGCCACATCGAGTGTTACCACAAATTTCCATTTTTCAGCAGCTAGGTGTTTTTCATATAATTTTCTACAATTTGTTTTTCTTTCAGCAATATGATTTGGCAAATGCAGATGAACTTTCGGTTTAAACATCTTTCATAATTTCAAATCTTTATGAATGATTTTACTTACAGTGCCAGAAGACATTCCTAGTTTCGATGCAATGGATCTTTGAGTCGGCGAATTTTCTTTTAGGATCAGAGACTTCACTTTCTTGATATTTACCTGTGTTCGAACAGTCTTAGGATGAGGTTTCGTGGTCATGTTTTTATTTTTACTTTAAGTTAGACTTTTTTTCTTTTCAAATTTAATATATTATAAATACCTTTTTACGAAATGCGAGAACCCCGATTTTTATATTGCTTTATAATATGTTAATACGAATATTTCTCCTCGGAAAGCGTAGTTACGTAGCCTTCGAGGCATGTATCAATTTTAGGAGCCATTTTCGAGATAAATCTGTTTACATTCCAATGAAAACAAAACAGTAGTAGAAGACAGAGTTCTGAAGTTGTCAGATTTTTATCTGAAAATGCGAACGACAAAAATAAATTACAAAATCGTTTCCATAAAGTGTGAACGACCTTCTGTATATATATATATATATATATATATATATATATATATATATATATATATATATATATATATATATATATATATATATATATACAATTTTTTCTTCGGCAGTTAGTAATGATTCCGAAAAAAATTTGCCGTGTCAGTGGTTGGTTGTTGGAAAGAGGTTTATTCCTTAACATTGGCTCTATGGGGTCTTTAATCAGTTCTGAACAAAATATGGCCGTTTAGAGGAGTGTCCTGTTAGAGAAATTTTACTGCATGTATATATTAATTTTAAACGATAATTTGAAATTCTGAGGCTTATATCAAATTTTAAAAATTTTAAAAATTCCAAATTAAACAAATATAATAAACTGAAGTCCGTAATAACTTGATTAGAATTTCATGTAAAACATGAAGTGTGTTTATCACAGGTACGTCCATTAATATTAGTTATATTAACTTATGTTCACATGTGCTTAGAACAATGCACGTATGCTGTGGGCTACATTTTCGAAAATCCACTTTCGCTTTAAAGATTAATTATATTATCATCATTAATTACCACTCTGTCGCCGAGCTGCCGTATTCTGCAGTGCAAATAAGCGGTTTTGGAGAGTTGGTAGGTGACATTTCTGTCGGTTGTATTGTCAAAGTATGGACGAAAGTGGGGGTCGTCCCAGTAGGCATTTGGTCTTGCTGGGGGTTCAACCAGCGAACCGCTGAAGCTACGTTCTGTTCGGCCGAATATGTCCGATCCAAAATCTAGATCTGAAAAAGGAAAAAAAAAATATGAATTCATAAAACTGAACGATAGTACTTTTTTTTATACATTCATTTATCTAATAATTGACATAGTTTTGATGGAATGCATTGTATGAAAAAAGAATCATGAAATAAAGAGGAAACAATTATTTTTTCAAATTCTTTAATAAATATTTTTTCAACATAATTGCTTTGCGGTTGCAAGGTAGAGTTGATTATGAAATTAACTAATGTAAAACAATTAATGTAAACCAATTTCTTTTACATTAGTTAGTGAGCGTCAACAGTTATGCGGAAACGATAACATGGCTTGTCATAGGTAAAATTTATAATTTTATCTATGGATCTAGTGAGTAGCTCGAGTTTTCACAAAGAACTCAAAGTGCTACATTCTGATTGGTACAGGCTGATTGACGGGTGGTCCCTGAACGTTTAGCAAGTTTTTATTTGTTTTATTTTACCTTGAGTCACCTCACCTTGAGTCACCTCAATTACCTTGAGTCACCTCAATTTTGACCTAGCACCACCAGAGGCGACATCTGGGGGATAGTGCCTTCCCCACTTACTGACTTCGTAGAAGGACTTTCCGGTCTACGGATATAACGTACCTATATCTGACCTAGACACGAAGGTTTTTAATGACGGTTGTCGGGATTCTGCATCTTCAGTACCGAAACCGGCGGGCTACCACTATGCTACCTCTGACCCAGAATAATTATGTACAATTAATTTTAGGCTTCTCCTTCAATCAATTTTAAATAAAAAATTTTATAAATGATTTTAAGACGGTTTATAAAGGGCTGACTTCCTTCAAAATAAAAAAAACACGATTCTTTACAATTTTCAGAGCAACTCTTTTTTTTTTACTATTATTTTTTTAAAGGGAAGATTCTATCCACACATTTTGTCACCAAACAGGAGGAGAAGAAAATTCAGATATTCTATTTTAATAATTCAGATCTGACAGACTTTATCCTTACGTATGAAAAACTTTCATTAGCTATACATCTTATATTTGTATTTAGCTTTTAATTTTTTACTGCAGGATTTTTAATTAAGCATGTGTTTTAAAAGTTCATCTGTCCATTTAGTTTTACTCAAGTACTCCATAGCTTTTTTCCTCTTGCAATACGTCTGAGAGAAACCACTTGAAAACTCTTGAGTATTCTTTAAACAGCTAATTATACATAATTTGAAGTATTTTTACTGAGTAGTTATTGATTTAGCTCTACGCAATATAACACATAATTGTTTTAAGGATTTTCAGGATTATTGGGTGATTAAGAAAAAAATATAAGTGTCTGCAATTCAAATAAATTATGCTTCGAATTTGACATTCTTTGTACTTATAATTTCAAAGCATTGCAAGTTCAATACAATTTTACGAAATAAACATTTAGTTAGATTACATTGTTATATGTATATTATTATAAATAAAAGTTTTTCAAAAAACAATTCTTTTTATCTATATGTATTGTACAGCACAGTCAAAAAAAGTTTACAAAGCATATGTGAGTAGCAATTTCATTTATTCAAGTACAATTAATGATGAATCATTTTTATCCGTTGCTTTCGTATGTTTGATATATTATTTAGAAAGTACCATTCCCTGGAAGACAAATAATTACAGAAATAAAATGCAACAAACTCTCATTAAGCATACTGTTCAATCCCTAATTAAGAGAGGATGTCAGAGATTTTGAAAAACTATGATCATGCAGTTACCGATATATATTAAGTAATATTTTCTGTAGTACAACGGTAGAAATACTTTTCCAAAGATAAAACTTAAGGGGATGATGGACATTACAAAGCGATTTTTGAAATTTTTACTTCAGAGATATGATATTTTTCATACATATTCTTTAAAGTAAACTATATTGAAAACCTTATATAATCTTATAAATATTTTTTTAAAAATTTAATTATAAAAATTGAAATTAAATTTTTTTAGATGCTCCTTGCGATCCAGTTTTTATATTCCCTTTATTTTTGCACTTATATTGCTTATAAATACATTTTGAACAAATTTATGTTTTACTTCGTACTTTAGTTGATTAGTTAATTTTTAGGAAATATTTTTATGCTTGTACTCTGAATATTTCGGGAAATTTTTGTGCATTTCTACACTAAAGTTAAACTTTGATAATCTGAAAGATGTCGCAACCTAAAATGGATGCATAACTTTAATTTGATGCATTAGAGGAGTCTTTATGATAAATTTTATAAAATGTCGTCAAAAATTATGACGCAAGAAGCATTTCAAAGACTTGCAAATCTGGAAATGACTCATTTTGAGAAAAAGCCATTTAAAAGATGTTTTTGCACCTACCATTAATACTTACTTTTCTAAAGCCGCAAAGTTTCATTTTACTTTTCACTACATATTTTATGCATTATATTCCAGTATTTACATATTTTTTAAATATTAACGAACCCAAAAAGAGGCTGTTACTCGAATTGTAAATAAACCTCGCCTTCCCTTGAAAAAATAATTTATGATTTATAATGCTGTTACAGATAAATATTTCAAAACGTTATCATCTGCTTATCTGATATTAGAACTTTTATTCTACTGCATCTTCTTTGTATATAAGCATAGACAATTTGTCGGGAAAACACTTATTTTTGTACATGAGATCGTACGTATGTATATCACATATGAATTGGATTAAATGAATGGAAAGTTTAAAACGAATATCTCCTCGTATAATTACAGTGGTATAGTTCTAAATGAACATAATATAACGTAATATCATTTTATAGGAGTTTTATAAAAATATATATTCAATATTTAAGAGTTCATTTCAGAAACCAAGCAAAATTACATAAGAATTATGTATAAAATATATTAACAATTCAATTTATTCACACAAAATTCCCATTTATATGTATATTTGTATATATATATATATATATATATATATATATATATGTATATATATATATATATATATATATATATATATATATATATATATATGTATATATATATATATATATATATATATATATATATATATATATATATATATATATATATATATAAATATATATATATATATATATGCATAAATATGTGCATAAATATATATGTCAAAACATAACTGAACTGTCAAAATATAGTTGAGAAGTACGGGAAAAGGGGGCTTAAAACAATAAGAATCTAACATTTCATTTACAAAGCGCGCGTATTTTGCTGTCGGGAAAATCATCTTTTAGAAGCGACTTAAGCGCAAAGCGAATAATTCTAGGCGAGAGGATTTATTTTTAGATGTGTAAAGGTTGGGCGCGAAGTCAAAATTACAAGATCAGCAATATTGAGGCCCAGATGACCAAAGATTGAGGTCTGCACATGCGCGTGTAGCAGGAAGCTCGGAGGAAATCGGGTTTTGGCGGCAGATTGGAGAAAAATCTCGTTGACCACGGAAGCTCGCGTCTGCATGCCGAATAAGTTATCAACATGGCGAATCGCGGTAATCAACCTGCAGAGTGGTCAACTTATGAAGTTCAATAAAACTGAATTTATCTCGAATTGGATTACTTCCTTAATGGCATCGCCACTCGCCCATTTATTTTAATATACGTATTGACTGCATCAAATCGAATTTACAGAGGAGCAAAACACGCTGCTTGTCAGAAGCTGGGCTAGGATTGATGTCGAGGGTCAAAAAAACAAAACCCCTGGATTAACTCTCCGGAAAAGAAGTGAAAGGAATTATATTAATTGTGACTTTTGGCGGCGGACATTTTGTTCAAAAGAATAAAAAACGATATGAACAATGACTACAACTAACCCAGAGACTGATCTAAAAAGCGTCAAGATGGACTTAGACGACAGCTATGTGCGACACCAAGATATTCGTGATGGAGCAGAAACGAGTCAGGGAAAAATAGAAAAAGATGAGAATGGCAAGAAATTAAATGCAGAAAGTACCCAAACAGATGATGGGTGGAAAATACGAAATGAAGAGACAAGATGAACTGAATTAAGACTAGTAATTCCGACGTACGACAATAAGAAGATTAAAAATATTCTCCCTTGGATAAATTTATATGATGAGAAATGCCGAGCGTTGAACTTAAATAATGAGTGGAAGAAAGAAAATATAATGAACTATGTAGGTGAGGAAATTCAAGAATTCTCTATTTCGACTCAATTGTATAGGGAAGATTATGAAGTTATAAAGAAACAACTAATAGCAATTTTTTCAAAAAGTAGAGAGGGACAAATTACAAGATACAGAAATTTAAAATTGTCAGCCCAGGGTGATCTTTTCAGTTATTATAAAAACAAGATCGAATTAGGCAGATCGCTTCAAAAAGAAGACAGTGAATTAGTAGAAGTACTCACACTTGATTTACCACCACACATGCGAACTCTCCTGACAGTGCAGAATATACAAACTCCAGTAGCATGGCTGGAAATTGCGAAGAAGATACACCTGCCGACAACAATTCCTAACGAAAATGAAAGAAGAGAAGGATACTCCAATTCACCTGCGAGATAGCAGCAACATTTCGAAGAATCGACAAATTAGAAACGATGGAACCATACAGATGATGGACGGCGATGGAATAACTACAGTGAACCAAGATTTAGTAGACGAGAGGATTTACATCGCAGACGTAATCAATTTCATAATAGACATGAGAGATTCAGCAACCAACGGCATCAGACCTTGAGGAGTTAGCAAAACAGCTACCGACGAGAGGATAACACAAATGACCGAAGATGACTGATAATCGAAGCTCGGGTGAGTGACAAAATTTTTCCACGTCTTTTAGACAGTGGTTCGACGGTAACTATTTTAAGTTCAAAATTGCTGAAATTAGTGACAAAATTTAATAAAAAAGAAAGTAGTAATGTATTAATAAAGCAGACTGTTGGTAAAGTAATTGTGCAAAACTTAATAGAATGTGTAGTAAAAATAGGAAGTGTTAAAAAAATTGAAATTCTGATAATTGATAGTGAGTTACCATATTTATTATTGAGTTTACAACATATTCAGTTATTTAAATTAGATGTTAATTTTAGAAATTTAAGAGTGTATCAATTTGGTTATGAGATAAAGTTGTATAATGATTATAAATTTTTAAGTCCTATTGCTTTTCATGTTCAAAATAAGAACTTTAAAAATTATGGTGAAAATTTGTATTATGAAAATAAGTATTATGCTGATAATTGTATGTATAAATTAAGAAGGGTCAATAAGAATGCGTATAAAGGTAGTAATTTTTATGGTACTAAAAATTCTTATAATGTAAAAAATTTTCTAGAAGAAGTAATTTTGAAACGAGAAAAAATTTTAGACATAATCACTCTCTTGAGCTTAATCCTAGAAATGTAAAAAAGAGAAATTGTGTAAACCAAGGTATTGAAACTGTTTTAGTTAATAAATGTGACACACCGATTTATGATCAAAGCAAGAGTATGAACAAATATAATGTCAAATTTGAAAATTCTCTAAGTGTAAAAAATAATGATTGTGATGTTCTAAATTATAAGGAAACATCAGGTATCCCCGATGATACGCTGAACACTCTGTTTAAAGAGCCCGGTGATGTTTTGGACTCAAAGCCACCAGAAGAAATACCTGAGGACTGGACCCAATTAGACAAAAATTTCAAAAATTTCCAACAGATTTTTTCTAAAAACAAATACGATGTTGGCAAGATTAGATTAGAACCCAAAAAAATCTTTTTAACGTCAGAGTTACCAGTATCGCAGAGACAATATCGTGCATCTCAAGCAGAGAATGCTGAGTTTAAATGACAAATAGATGAACTTTTAAGGGGAGGATATATAAAACCATCAAGTTCTCCATTTAGCGCACCTGTCACCCTTGCAATGAAAAAAAAATGAGGGAAAAACTAGATTATGTATCGATTACAGGAAATTAAATGTTATAACGAAAACAGATTCAGAACCTATTCCACTAATTGAGGACCGTTTAGACCAATTAGCTCATGCAAATTATTTCACCACTTTAGATTTGACCTCAAGCTATTGGCATATTGAAATACATGAACGTGACACTGAAAAACAAGCATTTACGACTAATTTTGAACTGTACGAGTGAAAACGATTACCATTTGGGTGGAAAATTGCACCTAGTGTCTTCCAAAGAGCAATACGACAAATTCTAAATAAACACCAAATAAATTTTGACCTTAACTACTTCGATGATATAATAATTTTCTCAAACACTTTTCTTGAACACATAGGACATTTAGAAAAAAATTTCAAAATTTGTCAGCAGGAAAACATTAAGTTAAATAAAGCTAAATGCCAATTTGCACAAAAAGAAATCAAATTCTTAGGTTATGAGATAATACAAGGAAAATATTCCCCACATAATACAAACATTGAAACTATAAGAAAATTATTACCGCCAAGAAATGTAAAAGAATTGCAAAGATTTTTAGGCTCAATAAATGTTTACCAAAATTTTATACCAGACTATACAAAATTAAGGCTCCCCCTAAACAAATTGTTAAAAAAGAATGTAAAATGGGATTGGTCCCAAGAATGTCAAACATCATATCAGAAATTAAAAGATGAGCTCATTTCAAAACTAATTTTAACATTATTTAACCCAGATTATCCATGCCACCTTTTTGTAGACTCGAGTCAAGAAGCAGTTACTGCTGTCTTAAAACAAAAACATCCTTAACTACACCCAATTGCTTTTCATTCCAGACAATTAAAGAAACATGAAAAAAACTATGCTATCACTGAACTTGAATGTTTGACTATAATTGACTCTATTGATAAATACCATTGTTACTTGCATTGAAAAAAATTCACAATTCATTCGGATCATTCAGCCCTGCAATGGCTCAAAAATGTAAAACAATTAACGGGACGACTGTTTAGATGGTCTTTAAAACTCTTCATGTATGATTATGAGATAATACACATAAAAGGTAAATATAATTATGAAGCTGATATGCTCTCAATAAATCCTATAAGCCACTTTGTATCCCAATATTGTTATTTTTTAAGCAAAGATGAAATTATTCGAGGACAATTAAATGATAATGTAAACAATATAAAGTACAAAAAATATAATGGAGTGTTAACAGTGAAAAAGAAAAATCTAGTCAAAATTGTAGTTTCGCCATCATTAAGACTAAAATTATTAACTTCTGCACATGAAAAATTTGAACATCCGGGTGTGAAAAAAATGTTACAATTAATTCCCCCTATTTACTATTTGCAAGATATAATAATAGGTATTGCAAATTTTGTTCGTTGTTGTGAAATATGTCAGAAAAACAAAAAATCAACACAGACAAAATTTGGTCTGATGGAGCAGGTGCCAGTTGCCCATGAACCGTTTGACCTAATTTCAGTTGATACCATTGGAGGTTTTAATTATTATAACTCGACAATAAAATATCTTCATCTGGTGATTGATCATGCGATAAGATATATTTGGACTTTTCCTTCTAAAAGTGTGACAAGTGAGACTTATACTAACTGCTTAAAGCAAATTTTCAAAATTAAAGTTCCCAAACAAATATTAAGTGACAGAAATGCTGCATGTACTTCCTCAAGGTTTAAAAAATTCCTAAAACACCATAATACACAGCAATTACTCACGTCAGCCCATAGGTCTCAGTGTAACTGTAAAAATGAAAGATGTAATCAAATTATTGTGTCAAAATTAAGATGTAAAGAAAATACTTCTTCGAAAAAAATTCCATGGACCAAAATTTTAGAGCAAGTAACATCTGAATATAATAACCAACCCCATAGTGTAACTCGATTCCCCCCGAATTACGTTTTATTTGGACATTTACCATATGACTCACCATTGCCTAAAACAACTTCATTAAATTATCCGCCAGTTGAAGATGCAAGAAAGATAGCAGTACAAAGAACCATTCAGCACCATAAAATTAATAAACAAAGATATGATAGACATTTTGTACAGTCAAACTTTAAAATTGGTGACTTAGTGATGTACGAAGAATTTAAATACCCAAATTCAAGAAAATTAGATCCACCTTATTCAGGCCTTTATAAAATTTTAAGCCAAATTTCTAATGTTAATTTCGAAATTGATAAACCAAACCAATACACTGGGAAAAAGAGTGAAATTGTGCACTCAACTAGATTGAGGTATTTTCATCCACATAATGAGTTTAAATTAAAATAATTTTGTTTCATACACAATTTTCTTGGGGAAGGGGGGGGGGGGATGAAGAGAAGTTTTTGTTACGAATTACAAGTGAAAAATTGAAATTATAAAATTATGAATGTTAATGAGTAAAATAAATAATAAAACTTTAATTGATGATATTGTGAAATTAAACTAGAATATGATTTGTATTGAAATTATTGGTTTTTAATAATTGTGTGTTTTGAATTGAAATTTAGTAACTAATGAAAGAACTTTGGCTAAACATAATTTTTGGATTATTTTTAAATATTTTGTTACCATTTTTGCAATGTTTTGTTTGTATTAATGTGCTGAACTGTGTTTACATTTTCCCGAATATGACCAAATTTCCTATCTCAGAGATCCATTTCTTCATTGATTTTACTTGTTGGGTGCCTAACACCTTTCCTGAAACTTTGTGTGTTGTCTTAATTTAAATTTAATAAAATATTATTAAAAAAGCTATCTTGGTTAAACTTTCTACTAGAGAACTATTATATGTGATGTTTTGAGCCAAAAACCGAATATTACTTAAACGAAATGACTAAAGACAGGCCATGGGAAGACCGCTCTTTTTGCCCTCCCAATTCTTATTTAACACTTCCGCAGGCATGACAAGCGCCCACATTTCCTGTTTCCCCAACTTAGTTCTTGACAAGGTGTTGTTTTGTCAGTCATGTCCTGTGGTAGAATTATGGTTGGTCCACTGTACGGCCACAAACACTAAACGCAAACAACTACACACCCGCTTCACTCCTTAGTAGTAAGGTTATTGAGAATTTGAACCTAGGGCAGTGTGGTGAACACACATTCCAACACACGAACACTCTCCACATATTTTAAGCCATTGTTGTGGTTATGACGGTGGGAAAATTTTGAACCTGCCCTCCTCTGACCCAACTATGCACAATTACTCAGAAATTAGAAGGCGTGTTAACATAATGAATCTATCTTTGGGAAATGTTAAGGTGAATGAAGTGTAAATTATAAAATGTTTTGATAAATTTGAATTGTGATAAATTTGAATCAGAGTTTTTGTGTTATAAAAAATATTGTGAAGTATAAATAATATATAGAATATTTTGAATTTCATATGTAATATAAGTCGAAGGGATAAAAGAGCTCTAAATGAAAAATAAGTTAAGTTGAATTGATGTAAACATTTTTGTGATATTCAGTAAATAGAGGTAAATGAGAAAATTCCCATGGGTAGTTGATAAAAATTTCTCTTTCTTTGTCAATTATTAATATGTTGTGTCTCTAAGTGTTTTTTTACAGGGACAACCATGTCAAGGAGACCTCCAAACACGTCGGTCGACCGCACCAGTATATTTTTTATAATTCTAATTGTTCTTTTTCATATATGTCTATTTTCATATCCCACCATAATTTATGTAATAAGCCTAAATATATCTGTAACTGATTTAAACTGGAACTGTTTAAAACTGTGAGAGTGAGTGGACAGATTGTATAACTGTAAAACTATTTTCCACTCAGGATCAGAGTAAGCATCTGGTAAGGTAGAGACTTACTTATATAGACTATAATAATCGTCCAAGTGACCAGTGAAATTTGTGAATAATATGTTAATATGCTTGTGTGATATATTTTTGTATGTTAAGTGAGATTTTTCAGATAATACCTCTATGTTTCCTATTGTTTTTATTTACCAATGATTACATATATTTTTTTTCAAGACCATTTCGATGTAAAGTTGTTATGAATATACACTGTATTTTTACAAAACCACTGCTCCAGGTCAACCTGAATAGATAGAAGAATAATGCAAGGGTTTCAGGGGAAAAATTAGGAATAATGCTGTTGGGTTTCTCAGGGTTGTTGTGTAAGGAAGGTACCGCCCTGCACAGCAATTTTCAGTTGTGATTAATTAAGTTAACTGTAAGGTATACATAAGATTCGATTCACAAGAATCGAACTTTTGAGTGAATAAATTAAAGAAGCTGCTAGAGATATGCTAATTTCGGCATACGCGATTGGTATAAATACGATGCAGCTTGATTAGAAAGAAGAGGTTGTTAAGGTTGATAGATACGCGAGAGGGAGATACGAGGTAAGCAGCTCCAGGTGCTAACCGGCGCTTAGGGGGCCCAAAGTTTACGTGGAAGAACTGCTGATTTGACTCTCAGCTGGTTTGTGAGTATTGCAAAGTGTATTTTTATTGAATGCTAATATATATATTCCGTACAAGTAGTCCGTATGCTTATTGCTGTAAAAGCAAATTCTATATGTGCAACGAATTCAATAAACATTGTTTCATGTATAAACTGTGTTTGTATCAAATTCATTTAGAGTGCCACTTCAAATTATATACACCCAAGTGCGGGTAGAAGTGAGCTATACTCTATATAACTTTAGTTGTTTTTCTCTACTGAGGACGTGCTTCAGAGAATTAGCTACTCTTTGTGTGCACGCCTTCAGAGGGACGGGGGGGGGGGGAGTTGTCAAAACATAACTGAGCTGTCAAAATATAGTTGAGAAGTATGGGGAAAGGGGGTGTAAAATAATAAGGATCTAATATTTCATTTTCAAAGCGCGCGTATTTTGCTGTGGGGAAAATGATCTTTTAGAAGCGACTTAAGCGCAAAGCGAATAATTCTAAACGAGAGGATTTATTTTTAGATGTGTAAAGGTTGGGCGCGAAGTCAAAAATACAAGATCAGCAATATTAAGGCCCAGATGACCAAAGATTGAGGTCTGCACATGCGCGTGTAGCAGGAAGCTCGGAGGAAATCGGGTTTTGGCGGCAGATTGGAGCAAAATCTCGTTGACCACGGAAACTCCCGGCTGCATGCCGAATAAGTTATCAAAATGGCGAAGCGCGGTAATCAACCTGGAGAGTGGTCAACTTATGAAGTTCAATAAAGCTGGATTTATCACGAATTGGATTACTTCCTTAATGGCCTCTCCACTCGCCCATTTATTTTAATATACGTATTAACTGCATCAAATCGAATTTACACAGGAGCAAAACACGCTGCCTGTCATATATATATATATATATATATATATATATATATATATATATATATATATATATATATATATATATATGTATACATACATACATACATACATATATATATATATAAGATGAATCTGAAAAAATAGGCAAAACTTTGCGGGGTGTTTGAAAGCAGCTGTACGAGCAATATACGACATAGAATGTTTGGTCGGAACGAAAACGGTGAAAAGTTAAAAGGTAGTTTTCCACTACCATATTTAAAGAATTTACTCAAGAAGGAGAGGACATACTTCATAAAACACATATTAACATAAATGTAATTGATGTACATGTTCAAATTGCTCAAAAGAGTCTCCACCTACTGTAATGCCGGCATCACACTTTCTGAATTGGGACTGACGCACATTTGCAGGCACAATTAAGTTTTTCAATCCTGATATTCTTTAGTTAATACTTGTATTAAACCTCAAGCATATCACTGGTTTTGAATGAAATTTTTCATTTAGGAACTAAAATATTCAGTTAGGGACCAAGTATTACTTCTTTTAGACATAACAGCATTTGCCAATACGAATAACTTAGTATTATTTCATGATTCCACTATGTGCTTTTGCCACATTAAAGAACCAATTTTAAGTGTGATATATCAACTTAAAACATAAAATTGAATTTGTCTGACATATCAACGTCTGCCATAAAGCCACAAATATATGTTTGTGTGTGTGTGTGTAGAATATGGGATATTTTTATTGATAATTTGAGTTTAGAAAACACTCATCACCAAAATGCATTTTATATATTTATGATATACTTTAAAAAACCTATTTATTCACTGAAGATTTTATATCTGAGGGTAAAGAAGCAATAGAATATTTAAGTAACAATTGTAAATATTTAATGTAGGATAAATACCATGATTTTAAGTATTATAAAGACTAGATAATGGTTAAGTAAATGATTATTCTTAGTACTCTCATTTTACTTTGCATATACGTATTCTACTTATCTCCATAAATCAATTGTACTAGAGTAGGATATATCTCATAATATCTTGTTTGATAACTTACTTAAGATTACGCTTTTAAGGTAGACTAAGTTAAAATTATTCTAAATATTATGAAATCTTTATAATGACTTCAATATATTTGATAATTTAAGAATTATTCATTCGTTTTCAAATTTTGATATCGAATTTAGTAATTTAAATGCAGTAGAACTACTTTTATATTTTATATAAAAATTATTTCATCAGCACTACAACAGTGTTTCCGAAAAGTTTGTTGATCTACGAGTGCTTATTAATTAGCTTAATTTTGTGCAATCATTAATTACGCTAGTGTTTTTTAAATATATTGTTTCAGCAAAGAATATAAATTTTAAAATAATTCTTCGAAAAATTTTTCTTTAACAATGTAATTAAATTGAGAGAAAGGAAATAGATATATATTTTTAAAATTCAGCATTTTGTTATGTAACTTTTGCACCATGTGATACTAATTTACTATCATATAATTACATTCAATAAATTTATTCAAATTAATTGAACTTATTACTTACATTAACTGAATTATTAATAAGTTAATTAAGTTTATACTAATTAATTTATTATAATTATATTTACTTAGGACTCCCCCCCCCATCTAGATAAAAAACGATGCATATATTTGTAAAATTAGAATAATTAACTTCATAAAAATGCGACTTAATAAAGATGTACCCACTTGCAGATGGCCAAGTTTCAAGTTAATGAAGGAAAAGTTTAAAGCGATTAAAATTGATTAAAAAATTCAGGAAAATATTTGGTAATTTAAGTATTCTTTATTCGTTTTCAAATTTTGATATCGAATTTAGTAATATAAATGCAGTAGAACTACTTTTATATTTTATATAAAAATTATTTCATCAGCACTACAACAGTGTTTCCGAAAAGTTTGTTGATCTACGAGTGCTTATTAATTAGCTTAATTTTGTGTAATCATAAATTACGCTAGTGTTTTTTAAATATAATGTTTCATCAAAGAATATAAAATTTTAAAATAATTCTTTGAAAATTCAGCATTTTGTTATGTAACTTTTGCACCATGTGATACTAATTTACTATCATTTAATTACATTCAATAAATTTATTCAAATTAATTGAACTTATTACTTACATTAACAGAATTATTAATAAGCTAATTAAGTTTATACTAGTTAACTTATTATAATTATATTTACTTAGGACTCCCCCCCCCCATCTAGATAAAAAACAATGCATATATTTGTAAAATTAGAATAATTGACTTCATAAAAATGCGACTTAATAAACATGTACCCACTTGCAGATGGCGAAGATTCAAGTTCATGAAGGAAAAGTTTAAAGCGATCAAAATTTATTAAAAAATTCAGGAATTATTAAAGTTTATTGATTGAGCTGAGCTTACAAATTGAGGAAAAATATACCCCGAGTACCTGGCTTTCCAGCACCTCTTACACACTACTTTACCGTTACCGTTTGTTTTGAAATCTGATACGCTGTGACCTGAATTCAATAAATAAATACTTACACGAAATTTTATCCTTCCTAAGCAAAAATTACTTTTGTATAAAAAGATCTTTGAAGTTATCTTTTTTACAGCAAAACATATTTTATTACTGCACGCAATATAGCTTAAAAACTATTGGTTTTGACGATATTTTGATCGTCAGATATATATTATATATCTGTATCATACTCATTCTTAATTTATACGTTTCCAGGGCGTTTCTTTATTTTGCATAATGTATGTGCCTATGAAAAAAATACCAGAATTTTACGCTTTTTCGTATTTTCTCACTTATAGAAAAATAGGAAATTGTAGGATTTAACTGCGAATTGAGAACAACTTATATTTTGATATAACGTTCCTTTCAAAATGAAAATAAAAATTGCTCCAGGAAAAATTTACAAAAAACCTTGCGTTGAAAGAACTATGTTTTTATTGATTAAAAAATCCGTTACTACATAAATTTTTTTCTCTTTAAGTTATAGTTTTTTAAGTAAACATCACGTATTCCAATTCACTTTTAAAATATGCTGGGTCTTATTTATAGTCAGTTTTAAAAAAAATTGCATGATTACAGATCGAGGTACAGAGAGTCGAAAATGATACAAAATGAATCAAATGTAAATTTATTAAATGTCACAAGAGTTATTAAATATATTCCAAACATCTTAAGCAATTATATATATATATATATATATATATATATATATATATATATATATATATATATATATATGTGTGTGTGCGTGTGTGTGTGTGTTAGTTACGATAAAAGTAATAAACTGGTGATTTTATATGATAACCGGCAATTATACATAATCACCATTAATGCCGGTAAATATGATAAATAAATGAAAATTTGTCAAATTAACCAGTGTGTTTACATAATTCCCAACTAATCCCAATATTTCTCAATAATGTATTATCAAGATAATTTGAATCAAAGGTATCAGAAACAGTATCTAGTAAAGATGATTAGACAAACAATTTATGATTTTTTAGTAAATTATAATTCATATTTTAAACATTATATTCTCCCTGCAAAAGCTATAATTTTTCTTTTCTTCACCATGGCGGTTTGCACTCGAAGCTTTAATTGATGCAATATTCTTAATTCAAAAATATTTTGTATTGAAATCAAGAAAAACGTATCTTAGTGTCCATGCAAATGTCACATCTTCCCGTTTATTGAAAAATCTATTTCCCTTTCCGCGTCTCTGTCAAGTTACCTATGATACCATTCTGGCACAAATTAGCACTTGTATCATAATCAGTCTCATTAAATATTGTCCTTTGATATCGGTCTCTAAACCACCGATAAAATAGATCCCCTGTACTGATATCTGCTGAAGTTAGAAAATTTGTCCCACGACACTAAAATATTATTTTCGCGCATATTGACTGCATCTCTTTTATATCTTAAATGCTTTTAAAACTAAAATCAAATTAAGAATACATCTTTTAGCCCGAATAAAACCTTCAAATGGTTGCTGGGTCATGCAACGTCGGTCTGCATCTCAAAGGAACAAATAACATTTATTCTTTATTGACAATGAAAAGAAAAGGCTAAGTCAAGACGTCAGTTTGGCTCTTACTGCATTATTATGAAAGTACCAAAGGCTGAACTTCGATGTACAACTTTGAAGATTACAGATGATATATACACTTATAGGTGTCTTAGATATAGCTCAATTGAAGGAGGTATAAAGTGAAACAGTGAGGAACCGGAATATCTACATCACACTTCGAGGGGCGGGTGTAGCTGTAAAAGTTGCTAATAGTGTGGGTCAAAGTACACTTGTTGCAAACGTATGGAATTTTTTTAAATTTATAAATCTCAGAGTTCACTTATACATATGACGTCTAACAGTCCAATACAAAAAGGAAATTGCACCAGTGGGAGGGAGTGTCCTAAAACTGTCCGAAGAACGAATGTCCTGAAAAATGGGACAGATGATAGGGGTGCTCCTCGGTCATTGAAGCCGAGAAACAAATAGATCGAGAGAGTCCAATGTAGAATTGATGGGCTTGCAAGTAATCATGGTCAGTAAGGACACGGAAACAGATAACTCCTGTAGCTGTGAGAAGAGATGTCTAAGCGTATCTCTTTCTGACAATCAATGACGACCAGGAATTTTCCCCAGCCTTCACTTTACGAAAATAAATTTTGTTTACAAAGGTATTCTTTCGTGAAATCATTTAATATTTCTTAAAGGTACACCAGAATTAGGAGGATCTAGATTAGATGCCGCCTACGCCAAAAGGTCTGTTTGGTCATTAAAATAATAGAAGAATGGTCCGGGAAACACTGAAGAATAAGGTGTTTCCAGAGTTCAAAAAATAGCTAACACTTTGCCTTCTCTTAAAACCTTGGTAAGTAAGGTGTGGCTGATATTAGGTTATTGTTTGGATGTTTGATTGAGAATCCATGAATTAGATTATATTTTGACCAGGTCTGATTTTCAAAGCTTCAAACCCATATGGATAACATGGATTTCAGCATGAAAATTATCAGGGCATAGGCATAAAGCTTTTCCAAGTCGGAATAGACTTAAAAACACAACAGCTCCAACTCTTCGAGTAGGTTATGTAACAGAAACTGCAAGAAAATGGGACAGAATGTTTTTAGAGTTATATTATAATTATATATCCTGTAATTTGCAAACTTTATCCAAACATATATGATAGATATTCATATTTTCCGTATAGCCTTAAAATCTATCAATACGCAATCCTTGAAATAATAAAAAAATAACGAACGATCATAGGATATGTTGGATTTTTTTTGTTAAGAAATCATTTAAAGTGGAAAAAATGCATTTAATGTTATGTTAACTTAAAGTTTAAGGTAATGGTATGCTAACTTTAAGTTAGCATAACATTTATTTTCATTTTCTTCTATGAACCTTTCCCTCGTGTACAAATGATTTCAAAATCTACTATAACACAAATATTTACAAATAGGAACATAAAACAAAGTTTTTTTTCCAGATTTATCTATCATAAGACCATGATTTCGTAAAAGAACTTATATCTAAATAAATTAATTGGTACTAGCTTACGAAGAGAAACTTTTAAACTTGATCAAGTTTAATTACAAAAATTCAGTCAGTCTAATATGAAATTCAATCTAATGTAAGTGTTATTATACGATAAAAATAATTATTTACCTCGATGTTTCATGGTATTTAATAATTTATAAAAATAATTATTGACAAAGAAAATTAGTTTTCTCCAAATCGTTTTCTTTCATGGTTTATCTCCAGATTGAAAACATATTTGAAAAGGGGTTCATCCGTGCAATGCAAACTTTACAAATCGCTGAACAAAAGTACAAAACTATCGATTCAGGTTATCGGACGTTTTCTTTCGCTTCATCTGATTAGCATGTCGACAGGGCCGAGGCGAGTGAAATATTGTGAGATACTGTCAAAAACTAAAAGCATTTTATCTTCGGGCATGCGTCAAGTATTCGAACATTTGTCTTGCGGATGACACGGCATAACATGTTCGTTTTCAGATAAATAGCGATGTTTGCAAATCGAGATAGTTCTTGTTTTGCAGACATCACTATTTCGTTCGCAATTTGAGGAATGTTGAAACCATTTGCATCCATAAAGAATGGGCATCTGTTTTCTTACTTAATTTCAAAGAATTCATTAGTGATAATAGTACAAAAATGAATGCTATAATTTATAAGATATAAAGCAATCTTTAAAAATCAATTCAAAGTATATGGAACTTATACTTGCAAAAGTTTCTACACCTCGTTTGTGTATTTTGCTTCCTGAAATTTGTAAATAGCAATAAATAATACTATTTATTATTTAATCGTATTTATTTTTATAAATAGATAATCACTAATTTTAATGATAATCAAGATGATAACATCTGCCTAGTAAGTTTACAAGGCTAAATGATTTGTATGTAGATGGATAAATCTAAAGTTTATGTGCAATTTTAGGCTGTCAGAAATCATGCACATCAAATCTTATTGTATATTTACGTCTTTTTCGTCTAAATATTCCTTTATAACCCGAAAGTTTAGTTTACTTCAGAAATAATTTGAATTACGGCCGTCATGAAGAAACGCCTTTTTTCCCCAAATTTAAATATGATGCAAATTTGAATCCTTTTTTTCGCTCAGATAATCTATACACGGTGACTCTTAGGATAAGTTAAAAATATCTTATAATGTGTTAATAATGTTCTGTCTAATTGGCTTCAAAATTATATAATCACAGAGTGCATTTTCTGAGAAGTCAGTACCTTTAACTACGGATATTCTTAAAATGACTGAAGGAACTGAAACGAAGGTGGTTGCTACCTGTGGAAAAGGACATCTCAATATCTATGTTGTTGTTATCATTGCCCCCTGGCAAGCTAAGTCCTTAACAGACCTATTGAAGGATGCATGAAGAAGAGATGATAATCCTGTCACAGCTAATAGACACCTAAAGGTTAGGAAGCCCTCTTTTTGTCTGGTGTCACCCCAATTTTGACCAAGTACACCAAAGGGCGACGTCTGGTAAGATCGCTCCCTTCTACCACCCCTAAAATCAACACGGAGGGACTTTCTGGTCTACAGGTTTTACGTACATATACGTGGCTTTTACACAAGATCATTCAGTGGCAATTTTCTGGATTCGAACCTACCACACTTAGTGCTGGAATCTGATGCTCTAACGGTTAGGATTCTCCTGCCCTCCTTGTGCGTAAATAAGGCTACCGCAAAGAAATGTCCGATAAGGTTAAAGTGTGACATATATTAAATCATAATGGAGTCCAGTATTATCGAGCCGGATATTTCAGGAATTTAGTATATTACTACCTTTGTTTCTTCCCATTAAAGTGATCAAATTACTCCGTAGAAATATTGAGAGTCGGTTCATTTCCGAGGTAAGAATTTTAGGAAGCAATATGAATTTCAAGGTAGAAATTAAAACGTTATATTTCTTCATGCTTTCCTGACCTTTGTTCGAAGGTCGACCACACAGCTCATCACCATACAAGCTGAACTGCCTATAAACAAATCTAAACTTGAATTAAAAGTTTTAGTAGAAACAAATAGAAATTCAAGTACACGAAAACTTATTGCTGAAGTTTTATTTACATAAAAATGCTAAACAAATAGCGAATTACGAGCGTCTCAGTGATAATCAATAGTTTTATAAAAAGTTCTTCAGAAAACTCAATAACATTTTATTTGGAGAAGACTGGATTTGAAATGGCAATACTATTCGAAATATTAAAGAGAAAGTGGTACGATGCTAAAAAATTATTTTCCGTATAGATATGAAATACCGTTGCTGACGTAAACTGAATTACGAGAAACATAATGAAAAGAGAAGAAAAAAGCTGTGCAAAAATGGGTGGAATCAACTTTTACATGAGGTATATACATCATCACTTTCCCCAAAGATTTCTAAAGATATGTCTTTTGCAATCATAATTCATTGACTTACATTTATACAGTTTCTAATAACATAATGTTTCTGTACCATACATCAGCTACCTTTTACATCGTATAAACAATCTATTGGCTCACAATTGTGATGTGTTGGCAAAAAATAGTAATTCGTTGTTCCATAACATTATTGAAAACTTCAGTACTGAAGACTTTAAAGATTATTAAACTAAATTTTACTTCATCAGTTTTTGTTCTCTTTACTCTGTTCGAGCTACTTGCAGTTATACGGTTATGAATAACTTTATAAATCTGTAGGATACAATTGTCATCTCTAAAACCACGTAAAACCACGTAAAACCACGTATCAATCTGCTGGTTAAAAATTACTATATGTTGGTAAAGCAGAATCATTGTTCCCTCAGATTACTAAATTTTCAACAATCTGGGGACTTTGAAGATCATTAAAATAATTAAAACTGCTTTAGCTTGGGTTCGTATTACTGACATTCAAGTATAATAGGAATAAAATCACGAGTAATTGCTGTATATATATATATATATATATATATATATATATATATATATATATATGTGTGTGTGTGTGTGAGTATATACAGAGAGAGAGAGAGAGAGAGAGATTGCCGTAACTAACCATTCATGTGACCTGGGCAAGAATTTGCGTTTGCCCCCCCCCCCTTAATTAATTAGGTTTGGGGAAATAATAAAACAAATACAGCATTTTGGGCCCCCCCTCCCAAGTAGACCTTGGGCGGGTTGCCCCTGTTTTCTCCGCCTAGTTACGGCACTGTATATATATATATATATATATATATATATATATATATATATATATATATATATATATATATATATATATATGACGTATGTGTTATAAAATGCATTGCGTTAGTGGTCCAAGTATTATCTGTCACAGGAGTAAGTGAGCAACTTTTTAGATAAACGTTTTGTATGATCCTGAAAGGTATAAGTTCATACCTCCCTGAATTCCTGTATTTACCGAACCCTTGGAATATAAATAACTAAAAAATATAATAAGAAATTTTATAATCAAACTGGAGACACCGGCTTTTATTTGAGAAGTTTTGAATATAAAGTTACATCTGCAATTTCATAACAGTCTATTCCTGTTGGAAAATTTGTACATTTGCTTACACATTCTTTAAACTACTATACAATTGATGTTTATTTTTCCTTGAAAAGGATTATAGCTCAAAAGGATTTATTGTAATATACACTGATTAAAAATCGGACTTCAGAATTTTAGTTAACGCAGAGACAGTTGCAATGAAAGTAAATAAATGTATTTGCCCAAGATATTTAAAATAACTTTGAATTCTATGGGAAATTTTTCAAAAGTAATTATTTCTTTTCCTACAACTTTTTACAATTCCTTAATCTTACTTCAGAAGACATCTTTAATTGTGTGTACAAGAAAATAAAGTATTTCCCAAAAGAAATTAGTTGTTTTTTACTTTCCTGAAAACAATTACATTCTTTTGTTGTCCGTTTACTTTAAGCTTCGTCTTTCTTTATGTAGCTTGAGTGAAAAAAGAAAAAAAGACTTATGCAACGCTACAAGACATACAATAGGAAAAATATAGTAACAGAGATACAAACAATGCATTGTTAACAATGGATTGAAAACGTTGAAAAGATTTTAACAATTATATATTTTATTCTAATTAATGTTAATAAAGCATTAATCTTACATTTGAGTTGGAAACTTTTGCATAAATTTAATTCATTTACATGTAGTGTTTTAATTGAGTTGAATATAGCATGGTACTTATTCTTTGAGTTTCAAGCGCATTATCCTTTCGTCTTGATTGTACAAATTCAATATCTTGTGTTTAAGACTCACTCTTCACTGAGATAGAAACAGCACTTTCATAATTAATGGTAAAACTAATAGAATTGTTTATTAGATTCAATTATGAAGCGTAAATAATAACTTCAATAATATATCATCGTACATGGTATAATAAACAGAAATACATTTGCAATATTTTGTAATAGCACTGAGTGTTCTTATAATGGTTTTAATATTCATATGTTCAATTTATTTTATTTTAGGTGTCTTATATACTATTTTATTTTATCTTACCATTTGTTTCTCGAATAAAGGGAATATTTGACTATTCAACAATTAACTGCTTTTAAGGTGTCTAAACAAGTCTCAACAGAAATGGAAAATTTAATCTGATTCACGTAACTCACAAAATACAGTTTAGAAAAAAAATCCACTGTTTCCCTCCATAATATATCATTTGTCGTGTTTTGAAATTAGATGTAAAATATATTTAGTTTTTAATATGATGTAGGCCCATGATGGTTGTCAAGTGAAGGCAACATCTTATACAGAGGGCAGCATTTCCCAGTGGTTAGAACACTTCATTAGGAAATTTCGTACGGCGTTTCGTCGTCACCTCATCTGCAAGAAGTTTGAATGAATCACTCGCGACTCAAACAAGCCGCATGAAAGTAACAGTCATTGCTTCGCTGAGTGCGCGTAATGCTTAGTCATCAGCAATGAATACTCATTTTGTCTTTGTCGGTGTTGCGTCTTCATCTTCATGCTATATCAGACTTAGGACAAATTTGTCAATGTCTGACCCAGGTGCAGTCATCTGTTGGTGAAAAAATAAAAGTTCTGAGTAAAAATTTATTCGAAATAGATATCTGTTTAGAAAATAAAATCTAAATATGTGGTCCCGAGGCCAATTATCTATTATCTGAAATATTTTATCTCGAATCGTATCGTTTTTATTTCACTAAGGGTTAAAGTGGATTAGATTTTTAAAGGACTGTTGGTGAATTATTTAGTTGTCATGAAAGTACTTTTGAACAGTTAGTTGCAATAGATTTAGGGATTTCACCCAAAAGTTTATATTTTTGCTTTTTCTTTGACTTTTTTAGCTTTTATTAATCAGGTGCGTAAATATCATTTGAGTTATCACTTAACAGTGTAGGCTCTGGAGAATTAAGTTCATGAAAATATGTCGGTCTCTGATGCCTTTAGGATTGTTTAATAATTACCGCGCATGAACTAAAGAGAAACTGTCTCTTGCGTTGGTCAAGGACACGAGAAACATTTCTATGATGTGTTTCTTCGGTGCCTGGAATGGGGGCAGAAGCAAATCTTATATTTCCTCCAACTCTTATCTTCATCCAATCTTATCCTGAGGCTCTATGAAGCTTATCATCCAAGCCTAACCAAGCTTTCATCTAATGCGTACCTTCATAAACATCTGTCTTTCCGGTGTTATTCGGAGAACCCCATTTAATTTTCTTGAAACGTTAGTTCCCATCTAAAATATTTATTTGCTTTGAATGTTCTTTAATTCTGGTTATTGAGTTGATTCATAGTTTGTGAGGACCTCCCAGTTTCTTGTTGCAAACCTGTGATTGACTAAGGTTGCTCTATGAATCGAAATATGGTGTTAAAATGTGACTTTGTACGAGAGAGATGGTGAACATTTGGTTGATGATACCACATTCAATTAACATATAATGCAACCCACTCGTGTATCATTTTAATTCAACAGACGAACTAAAATCATGATACTGACGTACAGACCCTAGTTAATCCACCCTAACTTGTTGTGAATGCAAAAAATAACTCTGAGATATTAGTTTCCTTTTTATGGCATCATACAAGTGTTCGTCCACTAAAGGGATGAATAGGAATTAACTGAGCCGTAAAACATTATTTATTGTAGCACGAGTTATTTTCACTAAATTAATAGAAAAATTAGGTTAAAGGAAGTTAAGAAAAGCTTTTAAATTATAACAACCATGTCTGTGTCAGTTCCAGGTACTTAGGTATGCTAAAAAGGGATTTAGCTCAAA
Organism: Dolomedes plantarius; assembly: GCA_907164885.2. Classification (NCBI taxonomy): domain Eukaryota; kingdom Metazoa; phylum Arthropoda; class Arachnida; order Araneae; family Dolomedidae; genus Dolomedes; species Dolomedes plantarius. The sequence goes on from OU015497.1 coordinate 173,271,538, forward strand.
CAGTTATATATTTTTTTAAACGTATGTCTTGAAATAGCCTGTCAGTTTCCTTTAAGGCAACACACTTGTGCTTGATACCAAATTTCGCATATGTTTCTTTGGCAGAAAGGGAAAATTATTTTCCTGTTAACTGAATGTTCACATTCGAAACTAGATGTGGAAATTTCAAGCTAATGTTATTTATTTTTATGTTATTTTTAATTCATTAATATTTTTGTTATAAAATACATTTAAGTGAATAAATATTTTTGTTATAAAATCCTTTCACTTACTTCGAAAATGTGTTTGAAGTTTTTGATTTTCAGTCAAGTAAAGCCTCATTTCTTTGTCAACAATAATTAATTTGTCTTTACAAGGAATGCTGTGCACCCAATTTCTAACTTATTCTAATTTTATCTTTGCTAGAGACATAAGGAATATAAGTGTAAAAAGGAATAAAGTTCTCCATCATGTTAAAATATACTAAATTTATATTTAATACAATCTCTGCGTCTATCAAATATAAATATAGAAGTAGAAAAATTTACGAATATATACCTTTTTACATGTATGAAAATTCTTTGACATATGAATTGCAACTTTTAAAAATGCAAAAACCTTCTTTTGAATATTTTTTAAAAATACATTTCTAGCGTATATTATACTTTCAACTTATGACATAACCATTAAAAAATTAAATCCTATTCATTTCTCCCTTGCTTATCAATTATAAATTTAAATATCATTCAGAACTTTCCAAAACTGAACAAAATAACCATACGTTCGTAAAAATGCAAAGTAACTAGTTTCCATACTCTTGTTTACTTCCAAAAATTTAGATGCAGCACTAAGAATATACATATATATATATATATATTTTTGACTCTAGGAAAACAAGAAAAAACTTTTATGAAAGAGTCAAATTCACAAAAGATGAGAAATACGCCCGTGGGAATGAATATCAAAATAAAAGTCGGAAAATAATTTTACGGAGCAGGAGTTTTGCTTGATAGTCAGAAAGCGTACATGACCTTAGATGCTACAGATAGCAGAATTTCTAAATTTCATATTTTTTTCCTCCAGATAACATGCTAATAGTGACATCAGGATTATTTACAGTTGACTTCAATTTCAGCGAAATCATCGTGCATAGAATTACTCGTACATTTCCGGCGACAGATCTAAATTATTAATGAATTAAATATTAAATTGGGGGAAAATTTTGTTGTACATGTAAAGCAGATATGATAAATCAAACTAGATTACCTATGTGACTATGCTAGTTATTTCTTCGATACACGATGTCTTTTATCGATCTGAAATACTTTTCTAATTCTAAATGATTGTTTTATAATTTTGTTAAAACTCTCGGTTTAGAGAGTTTGCAATCAGTTTTTCGGTGTATATATATATATATATATATTGAAGATAAATATTCCTGGAAAATTTATTTTGAATGGGAGAATTAAATCTGTGATAACTTCACACTTCTATCTAGTTAAAATACATAATAAATGCCTTTTAAATATTCAGCAATTAAAACTAAACTTCTTCCCGTTTTACTGTAGTTGGTCTGACTAGTTCTAAGAAAAACTATTCATTATGGCTTTCAAATGGTGGTTCCTCTCCTTCAGATAAATGAGCAGTTCTATGAGAAAATCGAAGAAGTTATATAGTGAACGAAAGGAAGGGCATTCAAGTCTCTTCTCCTCTATATCATTTAGTGTCTAACGGATAGAGAAATAAATTTAAGGAATCAGGGAAAATAATTAGAAAAGCAATTTGAAGAGTCATCATTAACTTCAGTTTGAATAGATTTTGAATTTCGCAGATTTTCCCTTGACATTTCCCTCGATACTTAACGTAACCTGAATTTTCCAGTTTATTTAAGACCTATAATTACGAAAACAATTTTGGTTTTACACACACACACACACACACACACACACACACACATATATATATATATATATATATATATGCGCATAAATGCAGGCATTAGATCAATATGAGAATTAAATAAGTAAAGAGAAGTACACTTGGCTACCAATGAATGGTTGGAAAATAAATGTAATGCTAGGGCATTTATATATTTATTAATAAATAAATATATATATATATATATATATATATATATATATATATATATATATATATATATATATATATATATATATAAAAGAGCTTGTCTGTTTCTGTTTGTTTGTCAGCTATAGAATCATATACTGTTTCACCCACGGGGCCAAATTCGGCACAGTTAATGTTTAGGACCCGAGAAACTTAGCGCAGCAAAAACGACGTTTGGAGCTCAATTAGTTTTTTTAATTAATTTTTTAATGATTTTTTGTGCCCGTAAGAGGTGCGCGTACCCCCTGTGGATACAGACCGTTCCCCACAACATGTTATCATTGAAATCCGAAACCTATACCCCGCGCTGGGGAGGAGGGGTTAGTAATAACCATGAAGCTACAGAGCCTCATTTAAATAAACTTTGGCCCTGCCTAACTGATAGGCCCTGCCTAACAGATAACGAGCAGTCCAAACCGTTGGACATAAAGAGCTGAAATTTTGCATGGCGATTCTTCTGTAGTGGAGTCTATAGTGGAGGGGTGCACTGATAAAGATTTTTGAAAAATTCTTCTTCGATTTTTTAAAATTAAATTATTAAGCTTTTTTCTAATTTTTTTAAGTTTGCATTTAAAATGATAATCCGAGGGTTATAAAATTTACATCACGAGAAAGATCATACAAATTCCTTTAAAACGAAATCTTTTTCGAATCTTTACCTCCCTTTTCTGATTTTTGGTGAATTTTCAAAGATTAATTTTTAGATTTTAATTTATGAAATGCTGATCACGTGTTTTCTTTTCTTTTTGTGATACTTTAAATTAATTTTGCGTCACGTGCATAACAACGAAATAAATTGACAAAAGAAATATTAAAATACGGTAAAAGATAAAATTTAACCACTAGACTAACTGAGATGGGAGCTTTTTAAGAATGCAGTTCAAATTAGTATGTTTTAACACAACTTTTCCGGCTCTGCTTTGTGTCCTTTGTTATTAACAGTTTTTCTCATCGCTTGAACCGATTTACAATTTGCTTTTTCTATAGCTTTTGGCCTTAGAAAAATTAAAAACAGAATTACAATTCGCTTTTTCAACGGTTTCTGGCCTTGGGAAAATTAAAAGACCGATACGGTTTTTGGCCTGTCGACAATAAAACCCGAATCACCAAAGTAAGGAAAATAAGCTTCATGCGGAATCCCGCCTTACTTTGAATAAATAAAGGGGATAATGCATCTTGCACTTTACCTTGCAAAATAAGATTCAATTATTTTAATAAGGGGAGGAAGCAGAAATTTTAAACAATACGAAATTATCTGGCAGATATCAATTTATTTGAATGCACTGAAATTCCCATTCTTAAAGCCATTTTTATGAAAATGATGAATTTTATAATTATTTTGTCATATATACACGATAATTTAAAAAAGTAATTTCAGTTATCTTGTGGATATTTGGAATAATATTTTAGCAATTAATTAACATTAAAATTAAAATTTACCTGATTTCAACCAATTTTCGTTATTAACTTCGCTTAATTAATTTTTTCATGCATCCGCTTGCTTGTCATTTATCTCACGTTTTAATTTTAAAGCTCTTTTCGAAAGCCGTGTAGATTTTGTATTTTATTTAACTATAACTGAAACAAACTGCATCCTATGCTGCTATAGCGCAATTTGCAGATTTCAATGATTTTTTTCACTAGTTAGTTCCAATTATTTGCTCTTTCATTTGAAAACTGGAAAATAAATAAATAAATAAATAAATGAATAAATATATATATATATATATATATATATATATATATATATATATATATAATGATATCTGCTGACGCGTACGATAAACTTTAATTTACACTAAAACTATGTTGCTGAGATGAAACACGACAGTGTTGTAGACGTAGCCAGAGTGATGAGAAGAAGACTATTTAAGGAGAGCCGTTGACCTATCGGGGGGGGGGGATAAAACCACAGAGAGGCATTTATGGACACACAGAACAGAGACGTGACGCAGAAACAGTATCCATGAAACTGATTTATTCAAAAACTCGACGATATATTGCAGCAAACATTCAGCTAAGCACCTGTACATGTAAGACCGGGCACACACAATAGTAACGCCACTGGTCCTTTGCCGGGGCAGTCAGGAGGTAGACTTTACATCGAAGTATCTTTGGAGCAATATGCGGACAAGGGACGTGAGAACGCGGGTTAGAACAGCAAGAGAGCAAGGCAAGGAAGGAATGACACAGCGAGAGTGCAAAAATACCGTCGGGGCGCTAACGTGACGATAGGTGTAAACATTTCTTGGATTGGCCAGGGCCGATCATCCGACTTGACCATGTGGGCCATAATTCAAGATTCCGAACATGCTATGCAAGGCCCGTAGTTTATGAATCATTGGCACCTGATTTTCAGCGCGTGGCTTAAGGGACATTTTTACTTCGTTTATCACCCCCTTTTTCAGTAAAAAAAATTACTCGTATGGCGTCACATCCAGTGCAAGGCAACACACTTTATTTGACACATTAACAGCAGTATTTGCAAATATTTATAAAGTCAGATGTTCAAAATGTCCGCCTTGCATATCCAGACAGCCTTGAGCGCGCATGGAATGGATGACTGCACACGTAGCAGCAACGCGGTGTCCACCGAAGTACAAGCAGCATTCAGACGAGCAACTAAGTCCGTTTCTGTAGTCACTACGTCTCGATACAATTCCTTCAAATGGCCCCATAGGAAAAAAATCAACATCATCTTACATCTGTCTTTATAAGTACTATTTGCAAATACTGCTGTTGATGTGTCAAATAAAGTGTTTTTTTCCTTGAACCGGATGTGACGTTGTACTTTATTTTTCGTATTTTACTCGAAAACTATGGGTCGCACAGGTACAGTTCTTCAGGCATTTTTTATGTACTCCCAACGAGGAATCTGGATATGCAAAGTTTGGGCGGTATTTATGGGACACCCTTTTATATATATAGTATATATATATATATATATATATATATATATATATGTGTGTGTGTGTGTGTAAAGTATATTTTAGGGAGAGGAGAATAGTTAAAATAATTTAAGGAGGGCTTTCAGAGTAGATCTGATTTTAAGGCGTCAAAAGTCACTATTTTTCACATTGCATAGAATAAACAAGAGAGTAGAACTGGAGCGCCACGAAAAGCTATTAATAGAATCGAGCAACTTTGAAGAAATTGGCAGGGGGGTTTGGAAGGTTCGAATTGCAGAGCTAAGCAATATTTTGGCGCGTGATGCAGTCAGCGGGAAAAAAAACCTAGATTAGGCTTGTCCGCCACTGGGCGAGGCTGCGCGTCGCGAGCTGAGGGATGGAACTTGACGCTGATTGAATTGAATTTTAATTAATGTTTGTTAATAACGTTCTTAGATGTAATTTAATAACATTTCTTTGCCACAGGCCTATATTTGTTGACTGCTATTTAGAATAAATATTTAGGGAATAAATTATGCGGGTAAGAATCGTGTCATATATATATATATATATATATATATATATATATATATATATATATATATATATATATATATATATATATATATATATATATATATGCATGTATGTACGTATATCCAGTCATCCTAATCATTATTTATTGTACTCAATGCAATATGCAATTACCCGAATAAAAATTGCAAATTCAAAGTTTTATTTCACAACATAATAAATGTACGAGCGTTTGAAGTAAAATTATAAATTTAAGCTAACATTTAACTTCGCGAGTCTCTGGTACAATATGGCTTTTTTTAAAGCAATTGGACTACTCTTTTAATGAATATGTGATATAAATTATCATTATGTTAATATATTTTTATTTGGTTAAGCGTGTATTCTTAATGGCCTAATAATCAGAAATATATATAAAAATTTCATTTTACTAAGGCTAATGCAATTACAGTTTTATTAAATGAACGATATTTTAAGCGACAGGAGAAAATTAGTTACAGTGTTTATCGCCATTGCATTCGCAATGCTAAACATTTTTCATTTCAAATATGGGACACGGATGGAATGCGACATGTAGTCTAGTTGCACACAGCTAATTAAAATAGGATGTCCTCTCCCTCTATTTCACCCCATGTTATTTCTTTGTAAAAATGATTCATCTTATACCCAGCATAAAATTGCCGGGATGAAAAATTAAGGGTGACGTAATGCATGAATAGAACAATTTGTCATACCTGGAAGTACGTCAAAACTTTCGTGAATAACATTCGGCGAGAAAACGGCCCGGAAGTCTTACGCATTTCATTATGCATGAGTGTAGAAAACGATTTGCGATTTTTTTAATACCCCCCTGAGTTTCTCTTTCATCCTTCCAGATAAAACGCAGAATCGGAATCCACCGTATGGGAAGTCAAGGAAATTCCGCATTCGGTTTATAGAATCTTGCATTCCAATGAAACAGGGAACATACATAAATGAATAGCGTCATTTACATTTCTCGTCGGTTCCAGATCCGTTCGCTTTGGTCTGTAATTTTGCTTCTCCAATAAATAAATATTGCATAATTAGATGATGTTCAAGGGGAATAACTTTTTGGGGCGTTTCAGATTGGATATAGATGTTGAAAGTTAATTTCGGTCCGGGTCGCAAGTATTCCTTGGAGAAAACATAAATTCGCTGTAATAAGATTGAATTTTCTTTTCCATACCGACTGTAACATTGTCTTTCAACAATGGCCTAGTATTACTTGACATTTGTTGGTGTCTTGTAAGGGAGTACACCGTTAAGGTTAGGGTTTGTTAACCTGTATGTCACGACCACTGGAGGGTCGCGGTGTATTTTCTCATGTTGTCTCCACGGTATTATTCAAATAAAATAACAAATTTTTTCATGAAACTGTAGGGCAGTGTTGTTTTTGGGAAAGAATTTTGAAAAGGTGTCTCTTTTAAAGCGCAAACTCAGTTCGTTTGGAATCTATCTCCCTTAATTGAATGTTAAATGAAAATCGCTGATACTTACTACGTATATCAGACAAATTCTGACTGCGAGTTTGTCTTTCATCAATCTGTGCCGCCACTTTTGTTGCCTTATTGTTGTAGTTTCCCCAATGGAATAAAGTAATTTTTATTTAGGTAAGAGTTTTTCAGTTGTAAATCAATACAGTAAGTGCATTATTTTTATTGAGATTATGCTCTGTCCTTTCTTTTACATACCTCTCACAGAAGGATGCTTCTTAATTTCTCCATTTCTTACAAAGTTCATTTTTACTAAATAGAACATTCCGTCGGAATTATGGAAAATGCATTTTAAATTTTTCTTAGTGCCTTAAAAGGCATTTATAAAGAAGATATGCAGGGCGTGCACGAGGGAGGGAGGGGGGGGGGGGTCGTAGGATTCGTAGAAACCATTGAAGAGTGGTCGCGATAAAAAAAAAAAGTTTGGAATCAATGATTTAGGTTTGGGGCTCCCAAACATGTTTGGCTTACCGCCCCCCTTTCAGGAAAAAAACTATTCATCGTTCCCCTGGAAAATTTCCTTTATAAGCGAACAAAAAGAGATGCTATGACAAATTTTTAACCTTTTATGTATCTATATTTCTATCCATTCATTAAAAACTGTAAAGAAAGATGTGGAAAATAAAACACCTTGAAGCTTTAAATTATGAAATTTAAAGCCTGAAGTGTTGGTAGCTGACCACTAGTTTGCTCCAAGTGCCCCACCCCCCGGGAAGTGGTATCGCCCACTTTGGGCAACCCTGGTTTAAGTGAACCAATATTGCTCCTTCGTTCCACCTGAATTTTGAACGAGCACCCTCAGGGGCTACATATCTTAACCTCCTCTCACCCACATAGTACATGAAGGTATAAGATTAAAATAAATTCTTATAAACCCACATAATCAAACATTGTGCGTTCCCCAATTAAATGCCCCAATTGTTATTTCCCAGAACTAAAACAATTTTCATTTTCAATTACATTTCCTTCGCTGCAGTAATCTAATTTGTATAACGCCCGCTCTTTTTAATCCCCATGGAAATTCTCCACGTGCACTATTTTGTAAAATGTGGGTATGCTGCACTTTTGGACTTCGAAGGCGTGCCATACCTTTCCCATATAAAATTCCCTATTTTAAGAATTACTAAAATAGTAGAAGCTTCAGTACGTGAATACCATACTCCTAATACCTGAGGCATACTTTAAGCCTTTGACAAAACAAAGATTAAAAGGACAACATACCTTTAACATTCTTTACTTATTTTCAATATTTTACTCTATATACAATATGTGAATAATCAATATTCTTTTTTTCTGTTTAAATACACATATAATTCATAAATAAGCATTTTATGGAAGAATAGGACCTGTTTTTCAAAAGATTCTTCAAACATGCTAGATTTTTTCAAAAGGATCCATGGGCATTCATTCTCTTCTAATTTGTTACAAATTTCTCAGGACTGTTAACAGAAGTGTTTGTCCGAAAACTGAGCATAATTCTTTAACATCGCAATTTTATATATATATATATATTGTAAACTTATTATAAAATCTAAAATTTCCAAATTCTATCGAATGAGCATGGAGCATTTTTGAAAAAACTTTTGAAAAACAGGAATTATTCTACCTAAAAAACTTTATTTCGAATAGGGATCTTCAAGAAAGTAAAAAAAAGAATAAATTATTATTATTATGTACATATAAAGAGTTAAAAATTTAAAAAAATCGAGGTTGTTGGCCCCTTGACCTCTTAAAAAAATCTACGAGAGTCTCCTTTCAGTGAATCATTTGGCACCCTCAAAAATTTACTTTCCAAGACGAAATTCGTAGAGATTTAGTTTCTACCATCTGCTAAGATCTGTTGCTTGGGAAAAAGTGCATTATAGTCAGGAATATTATGCTTTAAGTCAGGTCATATATATTTGGTCTTTAGTTTGATGACGAAATTAATGTGCTAAAGGATTTAAACATAATTTAAATATAAAGATTTAGATTTAAGCTGTATGAATATATGAACACGCATATGTAAATAAGTATTTCCAATTTAAGTAAATATTAACAATTGACGGTATACACGAACACGCGTACGTAAATAAGCATTATGATTTTACTTAAATATTAACTATATGATGTAGAAACGGAATGGTATAATTCCCCACGGTGTGTGGCCAATAACGAATCTATTATAAAGGCTGCAGAGGCAGGGGTAAATAGAGGCTTGTAAACCAATAGATAATAGAAGAATAGCTGTCGGTGTGGTCAATGATAGCGAACTAAAGTCTAAATTTGACAAGATGGATGGTCGTTATTTTTTGGCCCACAGTAAAAACGTCAGATGAGAAGGGTCAGAGTTGTTTTGCAAAATAAAATTATGGTGGGGGAGGGACTTCGTAGACTATGGACAGAGGCGACAGAGGCTGTTTAATAAAGAACCAATTGGGGCAGGAACCACTGAAAGAAAACAGCCCACTGCCCAATGAAAATGAGGGGCGGGACAGAATGGCCCCCATGTAAACGGACAACAGCCCCGCCAAGGACAAATGTAATTGGAGAAGAAGCAGATCGCTCTCAGACTTGGTTTTTCAAAGTTAGATGATAGAGACTCTCGCCTGCCTCAGCGTCTTGGAGAAGTGCCAATCTCCCGCTAAGATGTTCCTATACTTGAGATGATTCTGGGTCCCTGTCGTCGATGCCACCATCATCGCTGCATACATCAGCTATAGAAAGTCCCTCCCCAATAGACTCTAAAAATCATCTTTAGCAATATAGTTTGCCTCTGTTTCTGAGTTCTCATATTTAAAAATGTTAATATGAAAGAGATTATTGTGCTTGTAGCTATTACAATGTAATTGAAATTTGTGTGTTATCAAATAAATGTATGTTTAAGGCCAATGCTTTGTCTTCCTTGTTTGTTCCAACCCATGCATGCATCCATTGTTTTAAGGTAATTATTTGCCTACATATGACAATACTTATAAATATAATGCAAAAACTATAATATAAATAAAGCATTGCAAAATAAGATTCAATTATTTTAATAAGGGGAGGAAGCAGAAATTTTAAACAATACGAAATTATCTGGCAGATATCAATTTATTTGAATGCACTGAAATTCCCATTCTTAAAGCCATTTTTATGAAATTGATGAATTTTATAATTATTTTGTCATATATACACGATAATTTAAAAAAGTAATTTCAGTTATCTTGTGGATATTTGGAATAATATTTTAGCAATTAATTAACATTAAAATTAAAATTTACCTGATTTCAACCAATTTTCGTTATTAACTTTACACTAAAACTATGTTGCTGAGATGAAACACGACAGTGTTGTAGACGTAGCCAGAGTGATGAGAAGAAGACTATTTAAGGAGAGCCGTTGACCCATCGGGGGGGGATAAAAACCACAGAGAGGAGAGGCATTTATGGACACACAGAACAGAGACGCGACGCAGAAACAGTATCCATGAAACTGATTTATTCAAAAACTCGACGATATATTGCAGCAAACATTCAGCTAAGCACCTGTACATGTAAGACCGGACACACACAATAGTAATGCCACGGGTCCTTTGCCGGGGCAGTCAGGAGGTAGACTTTACATCGTAGTATCTTTGGAGCAATATGCGAACAAGGGACGTGAGAACGCGGGTTAGAACAGCAAGAGAGCAAGGCAAGGAAGGAATGACACAGCGAGAGTGCAAAAATACCGTGGGGGCGCTAACGTGACGATAGGTGTAAACATTTCTTGGATTGGCCAGGGCCGATCATCCGACTTGACCACGTGGGCCATAATTCAAGATTCCGAACATGCTATGCAAGGCCCGTAGTTTATGAATCATTGGCACCTGATTTTCAGCGCGTGGCTTAAGGGACAAACAAGTTAGTTAATTCGTTTACTTGTTGGTCGCAATTTGGAAAAAAGGACTGGGCTTTATTAAAAAAGCCCAGGCTCCTCGAGCAAGTCTTCCCTTCAGGAGAGAACAGCTTACGAAATTTAGAAGATAACTTTACAAATTAAGGGGGTAAATTTTTTCGAAATATTATTTTCTATGTCCGCATATATTTACAAATTAAAGAGGGTAAATTTTTCTAAATATTATTGTCTTTGTCCGCATACTGTCTTTCAGATTTTAATACACAATAAAGAGTACACGTTACGTGAATTCAATGCACAAAATTTGACAAAGAAGAATACAACATAAAATTTCTTTTTCTAAAAGTTCGTGGATATCAATATTGAACAAGGAGTTTACGAAAATTTCATAATATGGAAAAAATATAAAACAATTTAAAATGTAAAATATTAATAAGTCAACTATTAAAAGTGACAATGTGGACAAATTTTGGTTGTAATACAACAAAGAATTAAGTTCATAAATTCACTCTATTGACAATCTGAAAATTATCAATCTTTTTCTCGAGGTCAGAGGAATATGATCTAATTCAGTTGGTACATTATTTTAGTTTAAATTTTGCAACAATATTTTGAGCTATTCTAACACACGGGTACATGGTACGTGGTTTACATGGGTACAGGATGCATGGTTTACAGGGTTCATTATGTGGGTTACATGGGTACATGATGCATAGTTTACACGGGTTCATGGGTACGTGGTTAACAAAATAACAATCTTCATTTCAAATTCAACTTCAGTATTCCCTATTATTTGAAATAATTTTATTTTAATGTTCAATACGCAATATTCAAAACAATATGACATTCACAAAAATACTCTTCTATAAAATGACACTAATTAATCAAATTTTCTTTTCAATACCTGCCATCTTTAATTGCTTATGTAAATACTAATTTCAATTAAGTAACCATAAATTATATTATTTTTATTCTTTGAATATTAGCACTTTGGTATGAATATATAACTTCTACTTATTCTTTTGATTCAATATATTAAAACATATCTCTCTTTATACTTTTTTTTCTATTTATTTATTCTCTATTCTTTGTATTTTGAGAATTTCCTGGAGTGGGCGAACATTTATTAGCAGACGAGTGTGAAAAATCACCCGTGTCTTATTATGGTACCCTAGTAGCGATTAGAAGGACGCTCCATTTATATGAAAAACTACGCCATGAATTTCTACTTTTTACACCAGAAAATCTTTTATAGTACTTATATTCTTGACTAACCTTCCACATAATATATTCACGAGGATTCAAAACCATACTTTAATACTTCAATATAATAAAACAAAATCTTAAACTCATATAATTTAAAAATATTTTACAAAGAGAAAATATTCATGTGGATAATTTAAAAATTCAAATGCAAAAAAAACCTATTAAAACATGGAAGAGAAACGAGGAAAAAATTTAACTATTACGTGACTTATGTTTACAGAAGCTCTGACTAATTATATTTATTTATCACATATTTTTGAGGCCAGAAAGGAAAAAGTATAACATTATAACGTTGAAAAACAATTACAATTTCGTAAACACCCGATTCATGTTTACCGAAGCTATGGATAACTAAATTATATTTATTGCTCTCCACTCCAGAGTAACGTGACCTTCGACCCATGTTTACAGTAGGATGGACCTACTTTACTCCGTGAGATTTCGAACTGCGTATAAAAACATACACTGAAACTAACGATTTATTATTTTTGGTTCGAAAAGGACAAAAATAATATTAAATTTCTGAACAAATGCACGATTAAATTCAGGTTTGTTATTGATTTAGCTAACCTTTTAACTATCAACATAACTTAAAGCATTTGTACACATTAACTATAATTTTACATACATAATTTATACACTTTTATAAAATTTTTCATTATAACTTTTACTTAAGGAACATCAATTAATCACAAAAAAAACAACTATGTGAAAAGTTATGCAGTTTTATAGACAATTTGTCTTACCTTTAAGAGTCCCAATTTAAATATTTATTTATCAATTTTTATTATAATAACAATTTTTCTTCGGCTTAACATAAATTAATTTGGTGATAATCTGTCACAAATGGTTACATGATTTCAGAAAAGCCAAAAGTTCAAAGTGGAAGGAGTGGGAAACTGCTGGATCCGGAACAAGTTGTTGACGCAAGCATTTTTCTTCTCGCTACAGCAGAACAAGGGACAGTGAAGAAAACCAATTGGAAATATGAAAGACACATTTTAGCAAAATATATTTTTACAGGAACGGAATGCACTAAAGGAACAAAATAACCGAATTCTGCAGCACCCGTTCTAGACGGCGCTAACGTGACGATAGGAGTAAACATTTCTTTAATTGGCCAGGGCCGATCATCCGACTTGACCACGTGGGCCATAATTCAAGATTCCGAACATGCTATGCAAGGCGCTTGGTTTATGAATCATAGGGACCTGATTTTCAGCGCGTGGCTTAAGGGACAAACTAGTTAGTTAATTCGTTTACTTGTTGGTCGCAATTTGGAAAAAGAAACTGGGCTTTATTGAAAAGGGAATAATTTAGAATACATGTTAAGTAAAAAAATGTGAGGCGAAACAGTTAATAATGGTGGGACGTGTGTGTGTGTGTATAAAATTGTATTAAATCTTATTATTAATTTTATAAGTCCGAAGATACCTTATTACTCCTAGGAATTTTGTTAAATATAAATGGATTAATACACTGAATAGTTTCTGATATATTCTCTAAAACAATAATAGCACACTTACAAAAAAAGAGAAAAGATCTAAAACAAAAGTCCTTAGTTTGCTTCTAACTATGCCCTTCGCAAAAAATATTTTTCTGTATCTGAAATAACTATACAAACAATGGATGAATAAAGATTTTCTTTATTCATTAATTGCATTTCCTATGACTCCGTCCAGCTAACAAAAAGCAGGAAAAAAATAGTTTCAAAGCATTTACTCCCGATTTAGGAAAAAGATTTTATCCCGAATTTTTCTCAGCTCCCAGCTGTTATCTACTTCCTATAAATCGGCAAGAAAGCTGGTAAGGGATCCCCGCCCTTTTGTTGTAGTCAGTCTGTTCGATCCATACATTCCATTTTTTAGCTCGGCTCCATCAGTGCCCTATATGCTATGACAAATTATTTTCATACTTGTCTCTGACATATGACGGTAATGCCTCTGGAAATGCGGCTTTTCATAAATTGGGCGGAAGGTCATATTTTTGGTCGATGCATAAGTAAGTGTTTGTGAGCATTTTTGGGGTTAATGGGTAAAATGAGATTTCAGTGAAAAACTGAATGGGTAAGTTTTGAAGATAATAGATTAATTCGTGCTGTTAAATGCACTTTCAACAGATATGATGGTGCATAAATTATCCCCCATTTTTTTTGTTTCAAAGGCATGAAATTTCGAAGAATTGTGTACACTGTTTTCTGTTTTTATTTATAAATTTAAAAATACCTAAAGGAATGTAGTGAATTGTATAACTTTGAAAAATGATATCTTATTCTTGAATAGTTTGCTTTTTAGCCATCTCGTTACAATCATAAAAAAATCAATCTTGTTCGTTTTTTTTCTTTGTAATATACTTCGATACCTCAAATACACGGAGACAAAATTTTCAAAAATATGCGATAGTTATAATTAAAGTACTTTTAATTATAATGATGTTACATTAAATATCCCTTTCAATACCATGTTTTCATTTATTTTTATCAGACTGCTCTTTTTTATACAATTTTCGATTTTTAAAATGCTTATATTTGATGGATTTTCCAGATATTTTCAAATTTATTATCTATATAAATATAATCAGCGGGTTCGAATTGATAGACTTTTTCTTTATAGTAAAAAAAAAGACTTTTTGAGAAAATGCATAGTAATTATGATTTATATGGGTTTTTTACGAATAATTTGAAGGGTTTTTCCTTTTTTTAATCATCTACCAGTTTACCTCTGGATTTAAAAGATCTTATGAACACATTAGAAGGAAATAATACATTGAAATAATCTCAAAAAGTCGAAGAGATATTTTAAATTTATCATAGTAAAAATAAAACATTAAATTAAGAAAAAAAACTTTTAAGCACCTGTTCCTTTAATTAATATTTTTACTCGCTAAAATTCTTTTGTGTAACAATATAATTTTCTGATAAGTGGAAATGGTAAAAGGAACGACTTAAACAATAGATGTGTTCTGAAAGATGTGAGGGTACTTCTTCAAGCATTATTTATTTTCGGAGTTTTATGATGTTTATTAAGGTATCTATACACCTTTGGAGATGACTTTTCGAATTTTTGTAAAGTTTTATATTTTTATATATTTTTCACGACGAGATGAAGTTAAAACTTTGAAAAATGTAAAAAAAAAATTATCTGTTTCATTAAAATATTTTTCTAAGGGGAAAAATATGGAAAAACTTGGTGTAAAATTGACATTTCTGTAAAACATGATAACTCATAAATAAACAAATATATTATTGTTTTATAATAATATATTTGTTTGAGAATGAAATTAATAACATTCTCTTGGGAATAGAGTTATTCTCTTGATAATAGTCTGTTTATCTCAGAAGCTGTAGCAGTTTAAGTAGTGATGAAAATTCATTGTCATTTGCAATTCATACCAATGTAAACAAATAACAATTATATCTACAATGATGAGAGCAGTTTTTTCCCTTTATAAACATTTAAAGAGCAACTCTTAAGGCGTTTCATGCATATCTTTTTTAATGCATAATGTTTTGCGTAAAGAGAAATGATGAAAAAAAATCATTTTGAGAAAAAGTTACTTCTGTTTATAAAGTTCTTTGACAACTGTTGTTACAATTGCTGGCACTCGGCTCCTTAGTTAAGATAGAAACATAACTGAAACAAAATTTGAAAGATAAAAGATTAGGCTTTGATAATATTATATAAGTGTAAAATTGATTTTTGGATCAAAAATGCCGTTTCAAAGAATACGGTAAAAGTTAAAAGCGTTAAGTACTATGAGTCAACGAATCGAAAAGAATTGTGCTATCGAAATTTGAATACGATATAATTGCAGTATCTACAAAGTAATTACATTACTCTTCTCCGCAATATGTACAAGCCTTATAAAAGAGGTAGCCACGGAAGATATGTTGGCACTCTCCACAGGAGCGTCCATGGGATGATATGCCAGAACAGCTTTACTTGTGCCGAGCATTAAATGCTGGAGATTTCTGGTAGTGCTCTCATACCAAGATGAAAAGAACGTGGAAAACATAAACGTAGATAGGGTAGAATAAATGGGAAGAA
Organism: Dolomedes plantarius; assembly: GCA_907164885.2. Lineage (NCBI taxonomy): Eukaryota > Metazoa > Arthropoda > Arachnida > Araneae > Dolomedidae > Dolomedes > Dolomedes plantarius. The sequence continues at coordinate 173,287,750 of OU015497.1, forward strand.
CACCGAAAGTTCATGGCACTGACATATATTTAAAATAGAAAGTTTAGGGATAGAAATGAAGTAAGACGATTGCATAAAATTTTTTACCATTGCAAACTAGATAAAATCAATGAATAGGGCATAGACTATAACTGGCTTATTTGAAAGTCTAGTTTTTGGAGCCAATGAGAATGCTGGATTTTCCAGATCTCGACCAATGAAATGCAGTTTCGGACGGAGCAATATTTGAAGAAAAATTTGAAGAAAAAATTCACTTCGGATCCTGGAATTTGGTTCAGTAGCCAATCAGGATACCAGAATTCGATCAATAAGACTGGCACTCTGAGAATGACTGCAGTATTTTAATACTTCATCTTTACGCCCTCTGCTCGTTCATCTCAATGAGGATTGTTGCCTTGCCTCATTCTCTCTACAAAGTTATTAAAATGATCTATTCTCAAACTGATCAGCTAAAATTTCCAACAACATATAAATAAAAGCTTTTAGCACTTTTCATCCAATCGTAATGCTTAAAATAAGAAAGTTCATTAAGTTATGATTAAGTCTAACAGGTATGAAAGATTACTTTCATCAGTTAAGTGGAATTATGATTGTTTTGTGCATTCCGAATATTTCATTAATTCCAACTATTTCTTCGAAAATGATAGTTTGAATAAATGGATCTTTGTTTGCATCTGGATAAAAAATGTATCACTGTTAATTCATTAATTTATGAAATTAGAAACAAAATACTTATTTTTTTTTTAATTTATGTAAATGTAAAGTATAATATTTGCAACTTTTATTACATTCCAAAATTTAGATAAATATATTTTTTGGAAAAAAAACCACTTATTTAATGCAAAGATGATCACTGAGTATTTGAGAATAAGATTTGAATTTTAAGAAGTAATGCATTTTAAATATGTATGCCCTCCCTAAATTTAGTACATTAATTGAAGCTCCCTTGTATTATTTCTGGTTATTCATTTACATATTTGTTCAAATGTCAACGCACTAATGAAGTTATTTATTCTTTGAATGTTTAATTTCAAACGTTTCCACTAGTAATTAAAAACCTACATTTCATGGTGACTATAACATTTAGATTTTCAAAAAATATGACTTCAAATTAGTTCAGGAACACAATTCAATTATAGCATCCTAGCGTATATTGCAGATATTAGCAGACTGACGATGTAATTTATCTCAGTAACTTTCATTGATAATTCTTGAATACATTATTTATTACTATCATAACAATTATAAACATTATTTGTTTTCATATGGTATTGAGTGTAATTCTTAATTATGTCTCACTGTAGGTTTTATTTCTTTTTTCATGTTATGGCATAATTGTAACACGTATCGGCAGATTAACTTAATGGACTTAAGTTTATCTTCGGAAGGAAAAATAAACTTAATTCTACTATAATTCTGTTATTATTCTATTATAACTTAAATGTTTAACTAAAAACAACCCAATTTTATATTTACTGCAATTTACATCCAAAATTTGTTTACGAAACTATAATAACATTTAGCTTTCAGAATACAACTATAATGAAAATATAAATGTACTTAATAAATATTTTAACTGCTTGAATATATTAGAGAGTTAATATATTTACTTCAAATTATTTTTTAACAATTTTAAATATTAATGAGTGATTACTTGCCAACATATGGCCAAGAAACTAGAGAGAAACATGAAAGCAAAACTACTAAAATTGTTATTATATTAAAACTGTATTCGTAACAGGTGATATGACTGAATTTTATAGATTCTAATTATTTAAACTTTAAGTTTTATGGATAAAAATGATTCTCATGTTAAAAGATCTATATTTTTAATTTTGGCAGAGATGCAATATCTTCAATTAATTCTATTACTAAAGACAGCATTTAATGTATTTTACACAAAGTTTGTCTATTTTCTTTATGTAACTAATAACTAAATACTTCTTAAAACCCATTACAAATGAAAATATTTGATTTTAAACAATCATGTCTACTCTAATAACCCAAACTAATTTTCTCATGTTAAATAACCCATTTTTTCAAAATATATATTTTAACATGTTGAGTGTAAATATATATAATTTAAGTAGATAAAAAGATCTCATGTGATTGGGGTATAATTTATAAAGAATAATGATTATTTAAATATTCATTAATATAAAGATGTTACAGAACCTCTTTTTTTTATAAATCGGATAAAAGTATTGGTATCTAGAAATTTAAACATTGTTTACATCAATTATTAATTAAAACGCTCTTAATATATTTCAAAATTGTAAAGAAGCACATTGAAAGAATACAATAATGATGTTTGATAAAAATTTGAACTTCAGTAGTGTTATTTTACAGAGAAAATATTCTTTAAGGAAAATAAAATATTAGAAATTGATGTCACTGTTGATATAAGGCAAATTTAAAGGTACACATCGTTAAGTATTAAGGGAGTATTTTTAAAATAAGGTTTAAAATTTCATATTAAATCTCTTCCCGAGAAGGATGACAATTTTTGTGCTAAATGAATGATATAGGATGCTAAAGCTAATAATTAAAGATAAATCGTATAAATGATCATAATATGACTTAGAGGTGTATAAACTAAAAATACTTCCCCATAACTAAAGGTTGCGCATTAAAACACTAAGCAACACTAAGCAAATACTAAGCTAGACAAGTATGCGTGTAGATAGCCAATTTGTTGTAGAAATGAATTTTAGATGGGAAGTGAATAATTAAAATTGATTTTAAAATGCACGCATACTTGTCTAGAAGTTAGAAAATTAACAGCAATGTCCTTGCATTTATTATAAAAGCTCCATTCAATCATCCGAGTAGAGAGTTTTCTGAAGAGCACTCTTCCAATAAGAATAAACATTCCAGCATTTATCTTTCGTATACTTTAAATTTTCCTTTTTTTTCCTGCGATTGTTTGTATTAGCTTCATATAACTTTCGTTTAAAATGAACGCGATTCGAAGATGTCCCGGAGAAAAATGATCATATTTTATTCCCCGGTTTCGAGTTCCAGTTGTTTTGCATTATTTCTAGGTATTTGAACTTCAGAAGTTCCTTATTTCTCCCCGCAAGGCAGTCTGAAGTGGAATCCTATAATACTCCGACTTCCTCTTCACTGACCTCAAATCAAAATCTTGAGCCTTTTGCTAAAATCCCTGAAGAGGATCTGCTGAAAGTCTATAAAGAAATTGCTAAAAGTATTTTTAGGGAAGAGCATTTTATTCGGCTTTTATGGACTCGCAAATAGGTTGGTGGAATGCATATATAGGGGCAAAGGCACCGCAGTGCAACATCCTTGCATAGATTCATGCATAAGTAAATATATTAAGAAATAAATGAATAAAGATGCTGTGCAGTTCAAAAATATTCACTAGCAAATCCTTGATTAAAATAATTCAGAGAGGAAATTTTCATTTACAGCAGTGAATCCTAACCGCTGATCCTTGGCACTATAGGGTGCCGTAATACCGGCCATAGGTGACGCCAGATTCTTTTAGATAGAAAAGAATATTTGTAGGGCGTTCCACTTAAAATAAATATTAACCCGTAAATGGTAATATCTGTCTCTTGGACGGGTAGAGTTCATACTTTTCCCGCTAGGGTGCGTAATTATCGATTTGAAACCTTCATGTTCGAGCTATGCTTCGTTTTTCCATCACCTTGGTTGTGTTTGTTTATATATTTAATATATTTATTTTTGCATATTTAATATATTTGTTTCGAACTGCCAGGAAGTGTACTCCACAGGAGCTCACGCGTGTGTAGATGAAACTCTCATACCAGTTAGGGGTAGTTGCCTGTAACATCCAGGAAACGTGCCCGCGAGATCAGTTGAACTTTGCACGTTTCACCAATATTGTGAGGGAATTGTTATATTTTATCCCACCTGCCGGCATCCATAAAGTATTATTACCAGTGTGACGTAATGTTACACTTGGAGTCATTTGCATGCTTATTTATTTTTTTTTACTGAAGCGGCAACTTCGAGAGATATTGCGGGGTATACATTTTTTGAGATAGACTATTTACTCGGTGAGAAGAGGTTGTAATAGGGCTTTGGTGTTCTTGTGAATTTGTTTGTTTTAAATAAAGAAAGTTTGTTTTTAAGTTTGGAATGTTTAATTTGAAAAGAATCTTGTGAAGCCGAGTCAACACCCTCACTGCATGTGGAACCGAAAAAGGATATCGCCCCATTAACTTAGGCTGGTGATTTTACATATCGACTGCTCCATACTCGGAGATTGAAAATAAACCGCTCGGAAACTTGTGAATATCTGACATTGCGTCCTTGGACCAGTACGGTAGTTACAATGCCATTTTCGAATTTACCTAAAAAATGAACAAAGTTATATTAAAATTCATATCAAGTGTAAATATTTTTGATAAATCTATAATACCTCAAATAACGTGCTAAAATTAAATGAAAATTGGAAAATTTTATTACATAATTTTCCCATTAGCTACGAAAATCTTCTAATTAGTTACGAAATCCAACTTAGTCTCATGGAGGATATTACTGGTACAGTGAGTCAGACAAATGTTACCATTTACGGGTTCAGTTGAATTAATTACTCTCAAACTCAACAGATTGTGCCTCAAACCGATGCACTCGTACTGAAGGTAAATTAGCTACCCTCATGCCCGCAACACTTGATATGAAACTTATGTTTTTGTGCACTAAGCATCAATCTCGAGTTTCACATTTATAAAACAAAACTGTTTTTGGCAATTTCCATTGTTGTCCTTTGGGTTATAACTGTAGTTAATCCCATGGCTATTTTTGGAACTTATTAACTCCTTAACGATCGCATAATTTTCAAGAAAACGGTAATAAAATTGCTTATTTTTTTACGGAGGAATCCATTTATTTCTTGATCTGCCACATCTAGTTTTAAAAACATTATCCCCAATTACATTATAAATTGTCTGGTGCTGCCATCTGGTATGTAAAATGAGAAATAAAAAATTTTCAAGGTAAATGAAATGGATTGTTTAATCTTTTTGGCGCGTTGCTTTTAAACACACCAGCCCGGAAATATCACGGGAGCTCGAGAAATAGAAGGCGAAACCTCACCCCGTAATTTTAACGGGAGTTAGAAGGAAGGGGTTAATAGATCCAAATCTAGGAATTTTACTTCTATATTTCAATAAAAGAATAAAATCAGCAATGCAGAATTTATTTTTTTCAAATTTAAATATAACGTGTTCCTGAAATATAGTCCACTACAATTTAATATTGAAAAAAATTGAAAAAAATAGAATTCAAACAAGGGTGCCCCGAGTTTATAATCTTATTCCCAAGGGTACCCCAAACATTAAAAAAGTTTGGGAATTTCCATTTTGCTGCATAACAGTGGGATAGAAAATCTTCTGTATCGACTGACGTAAGTTTGTGACTACACATATGAACACATTGCATGCAGATACGTGTGTAGTTATGAGGACAATTTAAATGTGAGAAAATTTCTGAGGAAATCCATAATTTACAATTTTATATTTCTAACCGATATATCTGATTCTATTTAAAAAAAATGGTTTTATAAAGCCAGACTTATGAGGTCTTAAAAAGATGAAGAGTTTGAGATTTTAAGAAACTCTTACAGGATGTTAAATAATAATCTTAAATGGGTGTACTAAGTGGTTTTTTTCCAAGTGTCTTTTACACAATGTAGCATGAATTAGATAATTTTTTAAAAGCTACATGCCATCAAATATGAAAATTAGAAAAATTTTTAAAAGTGGTTTTATATATTATAAACTCGAGACAGCGGAGATTATAAACTCGAGGCACACTTGTTTGAATTTTTTTTTTCAAATTGAACACGAACGAAAGAACACACACACACACACACACACACACACAAATATATATATATATATATATATATATATATTATAAAAGTCTAATTAATAATCAGCATTGTGTTCTTGAAATTAATACATCGAGTGATATTACAAGTGTTCCACAACTATATGTAGACGTTTTGAGATTTTTATGCTATTATTAAGATCATCAACTATATTAAGAAATATATTAAGATCATCAAGTAAAATTAACTTCATTTTTGGACATATATCTCACATATTTTCACTTTTTAACATATATCTCTCATATTTTCTATTTTTAGCTTTGTCTGATATAGGTTAATAGTATCGCCCAATGGATTTGATGGTCAAATTATGGGCTGTCTAAAGAAGACTAGTAGATAATATGTATTATTTTTATATACTTATTGGAAATGTATAACATAAAAAATAGCCTTTTAAATAAATATATTAATATTTAGAATCATACCAATATATGTTGAATGGATAAAGTAATTCTAATATCCAATGCCATAATTAATTGCTAAAAAGAATGAAATAAATAGTACTTATAATAAACTTATTTTTTTCAAAAAAATTATATCACGGAAGAGTCATCTCAAAAAATAACACTGAAATAACATTACCATCAATCTGTTAAGTGACGATTTGAACATTTACCTCGGCTATAAATTTCTGCTTGTTACTCAAGACAGCTAAACTTTTTATCTTTTTTGCGAATTCGGAATTATTATTTCTTCTTCCACTTTGAAAGCGATCACTTTCAAAACTGTAAACAATAAATCCACATTTTTCTTGAAAAAAACATGCACCCGCCAAAAGATAAAAAGCAAAAACACTGCCGGACGAAAACGAAAACAAAAAATACAAAAATCACAGAGGCAGCTTAAGTCAGGGAGTATTTCGCTTAACTTTCGTAGTTCAGTAGCTTAGTTCCAATTTATTTAAGAATTTTTTTCAGTCCCAGTAGGGTTGAAAGAAATAGTGATAAATGACAAAGTCAAAATAACAAGAAACCGATCCTGAGAATAAGGTAAAGATAGATGGATTGTTATGATCCGTGTTTCACTAGTTTCTTTACAGCTCTTTCAATTTATCACATTTAGTTAGAACTTTAAGCCCCTGTCGCTGACAATACTTTTCTTTCCAAACATAATTTTCTCCTTATCTATATATAAAGTATGTATGCACCAATACCCCCCCCCCACACACACACAGATATATATATATATACAATATGTACTAAATGAAAAATGCTTAATTTAATCACGAAATTGATATGTTCATATATTTAAAGATTTGTCTGGTATAGCAAGTAATTACGTAATAAAGGCGTGTAACAGAGATTCCTATATTTTAATCGACAGCAAAATGTTCATGTTTCATCATCTTTGCAAAATGTGTAGGCTTTAATGAGATTTATTTATTTAATGACAATGAATTCCAGTTTGAGATTTTTAAAAATACATAATGTTAATATTTACCTGTCATCAATAAATGTCTAAAGATATATTTTAATATATACTGTTCCCTTTGTTTTGGCTCTTAATTTATACAAATGTAAATCTTTGCAGAGTTTTCTGTATTTTATCTCTGTACATTAACCGAGATATTATTATATATTGTATATGAAAAACAAACTTGTATTGCACTTTGCATGTTGAAAAACTGTAAAACTGATGATCTCTTTTCCAATGTATTATCGCTGTGTACCGTAGGATTTTAGATGTGATTTATATTAACAATGCTTTTGTAATAATCATGCTACTAACTCTATTTCTGAGATGAACTTTTAGGAAAGCATCTGCTTGTGTTAAATCTTAAGTTTGGCTTTACCTTGAACCTATTGTGAAGTTGTTGAACATCAGTGAAGTGTGCCCCCTGACATCGAGATATTCAAATTTTGAAAACGGCATACGTTTGAGCGCCAAAAATGTTTATTTGAACGTCCTATGTAAAAGAGTTATGAGAACAATATCTTCTGTTACCTCAATGTCTGGGAGAGCTGGGTGTTTTCCAGTTAATTATTAAAATGCCCGTAACTCTTTTAAAAAAGGCGTTCAAAAACGCAGAAACGACGCTCAAACGACTGCCGTTTTGAAAATTTGGATATCTCAATGTCGGGGGGCCAACTTCATAGACGTCCTATCTGCCTCTTTCCAATCAACTACTCTGAAAAACATTTACACATAAATATTTTCCTAAGTGCAATGATTTTCTGTCTTTTTTTAATTTCTTCTATTTGTCTCACTTTTTCAATTTAATTTAGTCTTTCTGTCCCTTTATTCAGTCTTATCCTCCCTTCGTTTATTCGCTGTGTTTTGTTTTGTTCTTTCTCAATTGCGGAAGCTGTACCACTGATTTTGTATTTTCCTCTTTCTTTTTTTAGACATGTCCTTAGGCATTACCTTAGATGAACAAGCTCCTATTGATGTCTTTGAAGATCTAAAATATTCGACTAAATCTCTACATCTGAGAAAAAACTTAGCTCTCGTTGACATTACGTTGAACCTATATGGCTCCATGCTTTTAACTACCTCGAAAACCCATTTAAGCATAAAGGCAATATACGTATTTACAAATTCTTCCAAATGCCGTGTGGCAACATTTTGACCTCGAGGGGACTTTTTAGCCCTGCTGAATACTGAGAAAGGGTGTCTGAAACACGTATGTCTGTGTTGAATAACTGCCAGAGACCGCACATTGAAATCATGAATTTCGGGACTTTTACCCGCTTTGCTTGCGACTAACGTGACATGCGACAAAAATGCTGCTCGCCTTACTTCTGTGACACCGAAGAGGCAGCGACTAAATTGCGCTATCATGTCTCATGCCTGATTGATGTAAGCACTCGGCTCAAAAATAACTGGCTTTACACGCAGGAATAACTGCTTGGTTGCAGGTCTCAGGCGCATTTTCGAGTTCCTGCCCATCCCATCTACTCCGCGTTCCTGTGGTTTTCCCCATTTTGGCGCGAAAAGCAGACTGTTTCATTTCTGCTGACCACGCAACTGCGGTCTTCTGCAGACGACTAGTCTTTAACCTTACTAAGCAAGAGGAGTCGGCGTGGGAGGTAAGGCAGCTGAAAGCAAGATTATTTTAGAAAGTTCACCGTCTATTATGATATTAGTAAGGACGAGCAGTTTATTATACTGGAATATCCATTATTTATTGTGTAAGGTTTGGCCAAAATGAGACAAAGTATATATATATACAGTTGAACCTCGTTATAACGAACTTCAAGGGACCAAAAGTTTTGTTCGCTATATCCGGTGGTTCGCTATATCCGAACCATTAAGAAAAATGTTTGAGCTCACAAAATGTATAAGTCATTAGTTGCTATGTATATTCAATAATGATGTATTAAAAGAAGGATAGAATCTATTAAAAATGATCATTAAGGAATTAAATTGACTAAAATCGATTACATTAAACTGACACAATACTAATTAAATCAACTAAAAATAATGACAAATGGAAGGAAATTGATTTTATCTTCAATAGTTGTTCACTGTTTTGATACTGAAATAATCGGTGATTTTCTGCTGACTTGATGCCAATTTCAAAAACATTTTATGAATTTCTTTGTCCAATACATCAAATGACTCCAACACTCTATCTTCCAAAGTTTGTGTTGACAAAAACTCATTAATCACATTCATCGCTGCTTTAGCATCTCAGATGGTGGAGATTTCGTCATTTATGTTCTCATCTTCATCAGCATCAGAAGCAGAATCTTCGATTTCAGAATGATTCATTTTAATTTCTTCCACAATATCTTCATCAGTCGGGTTTTCACATGAAATGACTTCATCATCACATGTTTCAAACAACTGCACGCCACAATCTTTGAATGATGGAAATTTTGTGCTTTTATATCCACATCGCGATAGGTAAATCTTCATCATCACCTTGTTCAACATTCTTTGCTTCTTCAACATTCGTTGCATCTTCAACATTCTTAAAAAGTTTAAAAATAAAAAACAAATTCAGTTGTCGACTGGAAAAAAAATGTTCGTTATACCCGATTATTAAGATTTCGGAGGTTTGCTATAAAAGGATAAATTAGCATGAAATACAATAGGAAAATGGTGGGACCAAAATTTTCATTCGTTATATCCGGGAGTTCGTTATATACCAGGTTCGCTATAACGAGGTTCGACTGTATATATATATATATATATATATATATATATATATATATATTTACGAATAACGAAAAAATTTAATTGTTTAGTCTGATGTATGATGAAATTCATAAAAATACACAAATGTGAGTGAATATTTAGACTAATTTATATACACTGCTAAATTTGACATCTAGAAATATAAATTTTGAATGTCTATTTCTAAACGTTGTTGTGGCTCTAAGAATTGTACTAACACTACTTGTAACGGTAGCTGCAGTTGAGCCCAGATTTTCTAAACTGAAAACTTTAGAGAATTATATACGAACAATAACCCAAGCGTGATTGAATATTATATCAATTCATTCTTTTAGAAAACACGGTATTCTAATCAACGAATTATAGAGATGGAATCAAGTAATTTACTGTAGTAAAGAATCGAGTAATTATTTAATCAATTATTTTATTACATAAACATTATATTCAATTTTATTTACATTTTCTGCTTTTTTTAAGTTTTGTCATTTTATTTTTTTTAAGAAATAAAACCTTTCATTTAATATATATTTATTTCCCAAAATATCGTTACTATAAAAGTAGACTATTCCGAATAGTAATACATGCATTACTTAGCGTTTCTCAAAAAATTCGACAAGGTGCCGTTTTTAAAGTTTGCCTCAGGCACCACGATGGATCGGCCCGGCCCTGGTTTTGGTACACCCCCTAGGCTACCACTTGCAGCTTTCCTCGCAGCAGGACTGTACGAGCTAAGAAGAGTTGCCACAAAAGTGTCAACATCCTTAAAAGTTGCAGCATTTTCTTTTACCACCATTTCATGTTTCTGAAATTTCCTTGTCATTTTCAAATGTTTTTATGAGCACGATAACATGTATAGAACATTGTGATAGACTTTACTATCATCATACTGAACGATCCTCATAACTTTAAAGTACTACATAACTCGGAACATACGTTTTCCATAATTATTAAAATAATCAATGATTTGATTCTTTTGACCTACACTCATTTAAATTTCAGAAATTAAATGATATAGTTGAGTAATAAATTTTTTCGCAATTTACCTTGCATTGCATCTAGAATTCATCCAGCGTTGGTTAATGACTATCATAAAATTTATTATTGCTCTTATGGCAAATTGTTAAATATAAATACAAAAAAAAAAATGCAGCAGCATCATTCCTCCAAAATAAATATCTGAAGGAGCATATCCTTGTGATTTTATGTATAACACCAATAGCTGTAACAAATATTACGTCGATATAAAAAATAAACACTTTATTTTCTCTTGATCATATTTCATAGGAAGGCGCTTATTTGACTCTCGGCATTTAACTCCTTAAATAACTTTTAAAAGTTCTTTCCAGCTATTAGCCAGGACTAGGTGATTAAACGCACATAAGATGAGGCACTTGCTTAATGAGGCTCTTATATGTACACGGAGCTTTCATTATAAGCAGAGAGAAAACGACTCGAACATTATCTAATGCAAGCGCTTAATTTTTCTTCGGTTATTTTCCAGAAGGGGTGGGAAAAAAAAGTGCACACTGCTCACACAATTGAGTTCTTAAATCCGTTGCTTTCCTACAAAGACTCGCTCTTAATTATGCACCATTATTATCAAAATTTTTGCGTGTCTTCATAATCATATTTTGAAAGAGTATTTTTTTTTCTCCCATTTCTAACTTCTTTTCTCCCGAATCTCGTAATTGAAAAAAAAGGAGAGAATTAATTTTCCGCCTCTATCAGTTCTTACTTAAAAACGGAATTCGTCGTAAATGGTCTACTGTTTACACTTTTCTCATTTATTTCTGGAACTTATCGTTTTTCATACATAATTTATAAAATAGAGATTCCTGCATAACTTAAACACATGTTTCTATGAAGTTTTCTGAAAAGAAATTCCCCTACATTTTTTCATTAATAAAATTGCTCCGACGTAAAATTTGGGAAAGATATTTTTCATATCTGTTAGAAAACAAGTATATATATTTTTTAATAATAGCTATGATTGTTAATGGATATTATACGCTTTGTGTACTTCTAGAAGAACATATGATGAGAAATATGAGAAATTTGTCAAACTAATAATTTCCTCTATATTTTAAATAGTAATTTTTACATATGCAACACTTTTTAAAAAGTGTTGCGTTTGGTAAAACTAATAGCTATTTAAATAAATATAATTTACTCCTATAAGTTGAATAAATTCTCAAAAGGTTCTTTGTAGTAGATATATTTGCCATGATAGCTGTTAGTTTGAGGGGAGGGGGAGAACACCTTAAAATCTTCAAAAAACTCAATATTTTTACTATGATTTAATTTTGAACAATGGAATATATGGAATCTTTTGGAAAAAAATGAAGTCGATACTACAATTAGTACCTCTTTTATGGCCAAATGTATAAAGCTAATAGTAAAGAAATTCATAGAAACTTTAAACTTGAAATGGCTTTTTCTAAAAACTGTTATTTTCAAACTTGTGCGCACTATTTCTTCAAAACTAATCGTTACAAATTGCTAAAATTTTGTATACATGTATATTATGTATCTTTATACAATTTATACGTCAATTTAAGTAAGTACATACTACAAATTGTTTTACAGAAATTTTTAAAAAAAATATTTTCTGTACATTACAATATATTTGCCTGAAAAAAGTATTTTTTTGCAAAATATGGTAATTATTTGAGGTGTAGATTAAAGTATAACCTATGGATAGAATATATACAAATAATTTAATCTATATCTCTTACAGTTTTTAATAAAATCTGTGCTCAATGCATTGACCTAAGATCCATTTTTCATAAAACATTAATTTTTTTTACATAAAAAAATTACTAATGATCTCCCCCAAAATTTTGATTTTGTGTTCTCATAGATAAAGATTTGTACTATTCAAACTAAAAAATTGGTTTAAATTAATTAAAATTAACTGTATGACAACATATCAAGATTGGTAGTAAAATCAGTGTATTTTGCGCGTGCAAAGGTGTACTGCCCACCTTAATAATGTTAGAGGATATGAAATCCATTACATAAATGGATAACTTTGTCTGCATTTGATGCAAAACTAATGACAAGCCGTCCGTCTCTTTAAGTTATCCGTACACCTTCGAATGTGATTTAAAAAAATTGTTACATGTTTATCTAATTTTTATAATGGTATGTATGCTAAAACTTGAAAAGAAAATCACACAATATAATATTTTAAGGGGACAAACATTATACTGTCACATTATAATATTTTAAGGGGAAAAGATAGAAAAAAAATTAGGTGAAAATTTGACATTTCTGCTAAACATAATAACTCAAAAACAAACAAATATATTAAGGTTTTATAAATTAGAGAATGCAGATAATGACTTTCTCTAGAGAATGGAGTAGTCTCAGGATTATACTCTATCTCAGAGTCTAAAGAAGTTAAAGTACTGCTGTACAGAAAATATCATTTAAAATTCATTGTCACTTGCAGTTCATACCTATGAAAATAAAAACCTAATTAATCTGCAGCCATCAGCATAGTCTATTCCCTTTATATACCCATGTAGATAAATTATACAAAATTTTAAGTAATTTGAAGTGTAACTCTTTGTTACAGGAAGTTTTGCGTAAAGCGGAACAATGAAAACATTAAATTTGAGAAAACGCTAAAAATAACTTTACTTTAAAACAAATTTCTTATATTTAAAATAACTGTTTTCGAACTAAAATAGACCAGATTTATCAATTCAAACAAAATTACAAAAATAAATGATTAGGGTTTAATGTTATTGCAAAATCAAACAAACAAAAAAAACCCCGATATTTTGTCCAAAAATGCCGTTTTAAAGATTATCTGGATTCGTTAGACCTGAGTAATTTATGTGAAGACTAGCTGAAAACCCGCGCTTCGCTACGGAGGACATTCAAATTAAATACAACGGTCAATGTATGCAATTAATGCCAATATATATATATATATATATTTATAATAAATGCGATGATCAATCTATACACTTGATGAAAATATATATATATATATATATATATATATATATATATATATATATATATATATAAATCGTATGGGATATTTATTTTTTTTTGGATAATATCCAATCGTCTGCTGCATTAGAAAGAAGAAGAATATCATTTTTGTCTATTTAGTTGTTATGCACGTGACGATAAATTTATATAAAGTACCAGAAAAAGAAATCACGTGATCAGCATTTAATAAATTAAATTCTAAAAATTAATCTTTAAAAATTCACCAAAAATCAGAAACTCAAGGTAAAGGTTCGAAAAAGATTACATTTTAAAGAAATTTTTAGGATCTTTCTCGCGATATAAATTTTATAACCTTCCAATTATTATTTTAAATGCAAACTTAAAAAAAGTTACAAAAGCAGCTTAAAAATTTAATTTAAAAAAATCTAAGAATAATTATTCAAAAATCTCTCTTAGTGCACCCCTACACCATATAAGAAGAATCGCCATGCAAAATGTCAGCCCTTTAGATCCGGTGGTTTGGTCTGTGCATTGTATGTCAGTGAGTCAGTTACGGAACTGTTTTATAGATATAGATTGTAAACCTCCAAAATTACGTTTTTCAGAGACATAAAACCGTCATTGTTAGTAAAATATTTATTATCACAAACTTAAACTCTAATAATTTTCCCGTGGTTTTGAGCCTAAATATTTTATTAGATTATATATATATATATATATATAATCTATAACATTTTTTGTAAGTTATTTTTACTACAATCATTATTTTAAATAATGAGTTATACAATTTATTCCTCTTTCTAAGTATCAATTCTTAAGAAGAGAGAGAGATTTCATCTTTCATTTATTAAGTAAATTGATTTAATATAATGATATTTTCCCATAATAAGCATTGCTTAAAATTTCGTCCTAAGTAAGAGTAAGTTTTACTTTCCTCCGCTCGTGGCAAATGTGTGTGCAGAGATGACATATCTACTCTGCATAACTTAATCAATGCTCTTAAAGGTAAACTTAACTCCAATTTACTTGTTTCCCGCGCGAAAAGCAGAATGATATGTTTCCTCTCGCTTTCCTTTTGTTTGTCCCAGAGCGCCGCTTAGCATGTTTTCCTACAGAGCCGGAATACAAGATTTTGACAAAGGTTATCAATAATTCTATTACTCGAGGAATTTTACCCGGATTTTATGACAAAGGAAGGGTATAATGCATCACTGAGATAAACAAGATACACTACTCCGCGCCGGATATTGCATTTTTTCCAGTTTGTTTATAAAAAATGGTTTGTCTCTAGGGGTAAGCTGGAAGGGAAGCCTGATTTGGTGACGTAAAGATATTCCTTTCCCGACAGAGTGTTATAAATCAGGGAGACATAAGGCCGGCTTTACGCATCAGAGAGATTTGGATGACATATGTTTATGGCGCTAATGTCAGGTGAGTATTCTAAAGAAGAGATTATCGGGACGTGCTGGTTAAAATACTGTAGTGTATATATATAATGGGAAATATGGCTGAACAGACTGCGATAAAGAAACTTGTTATGTGATATAATATTATGCACTTCTGCAAGTTATACGTGCAGTGCGTAATAAATATTGCTTGAGGTAATATTACAATAAACCATAATAACACGTTCTGATAATGCTGTTAGTTTTGAGAGACGTATAATAAGGTGAAAATTCTTAATATTGTTATTACTTGATTGAGGAATACTTTGATTTTTTGAAAAGGAAATTTTTAATTTTGACAGTCGTCGATAGTATTTTAGAAACCAACCTGAAATCCTTTACAGCAATCATATAAATATTAGATACCTTTCATACTGAAATAGGAAACAATAACCGTGCAGCTATTTGATTTCGTTCTATAGTACCTAATGTTCCGTTTTGGACCTAGGGATTTCTAGCTTCTCGGTGTCTGATTAAACTGCCGGTCAACATCAAATTATAAAAATCTGACCATTCGTATTTTCAACAAAGATACAACTTCACACATGACCCTTGTTTAAGTGGAGAGGGTGCAGGCAGTTTCCGACGTAAAGTGATTTCTAAGAGACTTTAGCCTCCAAAATCACCATACCAGATACCGCCACATTTTTTGAGGGGTTATTTAAAGTAAATGGTATATGCAAATTACCCTCAAACTACTGTAGAACTGCGGGCTAACGTTAGGTTGGAATTTATCGCCATTCCGGAAGATGTACTATAACGTGTTCTCAAAAATCGCAACTTTAATAAACCATGGCTAAATCAGATTCTTAATGTCCCTCAGTGGCCTAGGATGAAATCTGTCGCCATGTTTCGTCTGATATCTAGCCACGACTACCTGTTTAAACATCTATGTCGCATCAGCGTCGTTCCTAACCCTCTTTGTACCTTGTGTGATCTTCAAGAGGAAATGGACTTGCCTCACCTGTCCAGATGTCCTGCTCTTCCTCGGACATCAATCTGGGAACGCTACTGGATTGCTCTCTTTCATTTATAGATTTCTTGTTGTCATTTTGATGTTCAGTTGTCTTTTAATGTGCCATTGGAAATAAAAAAAAATAAAAAAAAAACTATAACGTGTTTTGTCAACATATGTCGTCGCGGGGGCTCGGAATATGAGAATTTGTTGCGATTTCCTCGCAAAGAGCATCAAACGAACGATGTTCACTTCTAATTAGAAGTATGTGGTTTCATTTGTCAAAAAGTTATTTGTAAATATAAGGCTAAAGTGACTTCTGGATTACCTTTAGTAAATAACGCCTGTTATTTTTACCTTTTTCTATAGTAGGGGGGTTCCAACGTATTTCACAGTTTCAGCATAAAAATAAATTAAACTCACCCATATAAAATAAATCTGAAGAAAACACTTGGTAAATTTAAACAGTCAAAGGACATATATATATTCATATGTGAAGATTAAGAACAGCGGAAATTCAATTATAGGGGTATAGAGTACTTGGAGCAAACAATAGGAAAACAAATTATGAAATCACCTTTAAACCAAAAAAATATCAACAATTATGAACATAGCAAAATTAGTTTTTTCCGTAATATACAGGGCATTCGTCCTAAGAAGTAAAAGTGTCATGCCACATAAACTGCAGAATTTGTGCACTATGCGTATAAAATCTGTATACAAAACTCTTACGAAAGATTGATTAATACTCGTAATTGCAGTGTTTACTCAATAAAAATAAGATTTTTCCCACACTGAGACTTTATGGTTTATGTTCTCATTGAGTATTCCTCGTTTGAAATCTCCAATAAGAAACAAAACATGACAGTTATTTTTTCTGAACGTATTAAGAATGCACGAAAAATGCATTTTAAATGCATAAAAAATACCAATTATTTCAGTGAAAAAATCAAACTCTATGTTTAATTTAACAATAATATTTCGCAAAAATGTTGATGCCGATTTTTTCAAAGTTTTTTTCTAATGTATACAAAATAACAGTATTTCTATATAAATCAACTTAGCAGGAATATTTCGAAAGTGATTTTTTTTTTACAAAAAGGCGTATTTTCCCCATAGTATATTAAATAAGAATATTAAATTATAAGATATTACATTAAAGATATAACCTAGGATATTAAATATTAATTCACCATTTGCTATTTTGCAAACGACAGTTTTACAATCATAATTAAATCAATTTTAATTTTAAATAGTTTTCTTCCTACTCAGTTCCTATCCAGGTACTCCTACTCAGGTATTTAATTCATTACAGACTGTCATTAATATTTTCCTGTATAATATCTAGTTAAACTAATATTTTAATATTTAATTAATAATTTAATACATGTTTAATTAATGAAGATTTCGTCTCGAAATGAATAATTTGGAATAATAATACTTTTTAATAGTACAAAGAGTGATAGAGAGTCACAGGAAAAATTGGATCTATTAAAATTTTATTAATCCTCAGAATCCGCTATTATTTCTATTTATACATTTAAACTTTACATAAACATGGATGGAGGTCATGTTAATTATGTATATGAAGATGTAAATGTTAACGGGAAAGCCGCCTACATGGTGTAGTGCTTATCGTTTCTGAGCTAACACTCAGTGGCCTTGGATTCCAATCCCGAATAAAGCCTGATCATTTCCGTGTCGTCCCCCTCATAGGGACCAATGCTGGCTCACCTATATGGTGCTCCAGTGATAAACTAGCATGTAAATCGAGGTAAATAACAAAAGGTCAATGTCTCACAAAGTTTTTCCGCATTAGGCAAAAAAAATATTAACGTGAAATTATCCACACATAAAGAATATATACTATTTACGAGTGTGTGTGCTTATGCAAAATAAAGTATTTTTCCTTTCCAAACGTACCTAATTTAATAGCGGGACCTATAAATAAGTGATTTTATTGATTTGCGAAAAATTTTTATCAATTTTTGTATTTACCCTTGGGAGAAATCTGTGTTGGAAATATATGTGCAATATTTTCAAGGACTTGAGAAATCGGCAGCTTTTGGTTTCAGGGCGAATACAAGATATGAGAAAATGGAGGAAAGAAACATTATTATTGCCGACCTAATGACAAATCAGACCACGGGAAGGCTACAATGTCTGGCAATGTTAGGGTCAAAAGTGATTTTAAATGACATAGTACATGTGTTTTCACTAACACGAAAGTTAGAAGCCTGGTGTAAGCAAAGAATGTGTGGTGTGGCTCGTATTAAATGAAAATGGCGAACGAAGGCAGAAGTGTCTAATAAATATATTTTATTCGTTAAATTGGCAGTGACGTAGCGAGCATAACTGGCGCCCAGGGCACGATACCTTTTTAGCACCCCCCCCCCGAAAAACATATAATAATCTATATATATATAAAACAGTTCCGTAACTGACTGACTCACTGACTGACTGATTGACTGACTGACATAAAACGCACAGTCCAAACCGCTGAACCTAAAGGCCTGAAATCTTCTTATAGTGTAGGGGTGCACTAAGAAACGTTTTTGAAAAATTCTTCTATATTTTTTTTAATTAAATTTTTAAGCTGTTTTTGTAACTTTTTTTAAGTTTGCATTTAAAATTATAATTTGAGGGTTATAAAATTTATATCACGAGAAAGATCATAAAAATTACTTTCTAATGAAATCTTCTTCTAATCTTAACCTCCATTTTCTGATTTTTGGTGAATTTTTAAAGAATAATTTTTAGAATTTAATTTATTAAATGCTGATCACGTGATTTCTTTTTCTGGTACTTTAAATAAATGTATCGTCACGTGCATAAATCTAAATAGACAAAATAAATATTTTATTTTTCTTGCTAATGCGGCAGACGATTGGACATTATCCCAAAAATATTAAAATGCAGTAAAACAAATGTTCCTCAAACTATACTATTCTTTAGTATGTCGTATTAGATTTAATTTGAACATTTTCTTCTACAATATTTTGTCTACAAAAATATCCCTTACGATGTTTTTATAAATATATATATTTTTGTACATCAATTGTATACATTGATCGTTTTATTCATTTTATATATATATATATATATATATATATATATATATATATATATATATATATATATATATATATATATATATATATATGCACACATATATTTGGCATTAACTGCATACATTGGCCGTTATATATAGTTTGAATGTACTCCGTAGCGAAGTGCGGGTTTTCAGCTAATATAATATATAGAATTAGTTATTTTGGGACCATTTGGCACCCCTCTGTGAGTGGCACCCGGAGCATGATAGACCACTTTGCCCCCCTATAGCTACGCCACTGAAAATTGGGTTATTTCCTTGAAGAAATACCATTATGACTAACACAAACACAATGAACTTATAAAGTTGGTGGTTCATTTTAAAGCTAAAGAGTTTGATGTGTGTGTGTGTGCATATCAATATATTTTGAAAAAGGATAATATTTAATATAATTCTTTGATTAATTCATGCGGGAATACAAACGACGTTTACTCACCGCAAAGTATGTTCTTATTTCAGATAAAATCTTAATGCACAATGCATTAATAATCCAAAAGATGAGCAGGACAATCTGAAGGACATAAGGGAATACCTGCTGTGAATAGCCAAAGCTTAGAAGTTTTCTAGCATTCAATTCCTTTCAGACCATATTTACATCTTACAGTAATTCCAGTTTGATACAAAATTCTGAGGATTACTTTGAGCTGAAATACTTCAAGAAAGTTCTGCATGTAGCAACATTGTGTCCGAAAATAAAAGATTCCCATAGCTCGAAATCATTATCACTGGGGATTTTGAACTTTTATTATGGTGTGCGTGAGTTTCCTCTTTACAACAGTATTGTAAAGATAATTCGTCTGTATAACTCTAATAATGTAATTGAAAAAATCTTCTTCTAAAATATGTTATAAATTTTTCTTTGGATAATCCGCAAAAGATAACTCACTGTCTAAATTTATATATTTTTTCATTTACAAACGTAGCATAAAGTGTAATATGTCGTAAAAACATTTTTTTAATGTTGTTTTCTTTTGTTGATATTCTTGAATAACGACTTCGGGTAACAGCAAAACAATTTTATTTTCTTTTTATTCCGAAAGAGACCACAGATATGACAAACAGTCGCTTTGGACAACAATGAAGTTTAGCCAAGAATCTTCACATTTGACAGAAAACACATAAAGGCACAATTAAATGATTTGTTTCAATTTATTTTTTCCATTCGTGAATCAGAAAAGCATTTTTTTTCATTTTTGGTCATGTTTTTTTTTACGACATTAATAATGGTCATTTGAAATATTTCCTTTCTGTTGAACAATCAGAGCTGAAACTCAGTGCTCTACATCAAGGAGGGCCATATATGTTAATTAGAAGACTAGGAGTCATAATAACTTCAGGTTAAGGCTTTTATAAAAGCTACTTTTATAAATTCTAATGTCTTGTCGATGGGTTTAAGCGAGTAGATGATGTTATAACGGGACAAACAAAGCATGAAATATTACCTACTATAGTTTCGAAATCGGAAAAAATTGCGATTATTGATTGAGTTTTACTATATACATTGAATTATTTCATATGTACGTGAATTAACCTCAATATATATATATGTGATAAAATTGATGAAATACTGAGAAATGTAAATACTTGCACCCTATGGGGCGCATGATAAGCAGTACACCTATCCTGGAAGAGACGGCAAAATGATAATAGTTTTAATAAAAAAATTTAAATTTTTTAGCTGAAAAACCGGAATAAATAAGGTGTACAAGATTACAAGAACACAAAGGCAGATGGTGAAAAAGCCAGGCACCAAAAATTTTGTTTTATGGTACTCTTTTACTTCTGATCGTTTAATTTACGTCCAGTCAACGTCGAGACCCGTAGCAGCTTGTTCATTGCGAGTTTCGCATATAGGACGCAAATAAAAAAAACTGCCGGGGCTATTTTGGAAGTGGTCACCTTGCTCAGTAATGTAATGTAGGAAGCACGACTACTCCTATGCTTTTAACAAAGTATACTTGAATGGTCCTGCACGTAGCCCGGCGTAATAACAAGATCTTCCAGATGAATAACGGATAATACTATCTTAAATTCCTGAAAAACCAACGACGCTCCTACACTGATCTGTCAAAAGACTTCATTAATCGTCTAGGACACCTTTTCAATAAAATTTTGCAAGAAATAGTAAAATGTTATACAATGATACATTTTTAACCTGATGTCACATTATTTTTCCTCTTTATCAAAGCTAATCAAAAAATTGACTACTGTTAAAAAATGAATTTTTCACGCCTGGTTTTAATCAACTAACAATAATTATTTAAACAATTTAAAAATATATTATTATGATGTAGATAATCCGATGTTCAGTGTATGTCTTTACTGGAATAATTAATGAATCAAATGATATTTTTTTAAAAATCAACCTCAACTAGTCACCTTATGAATAGAGGTTAATTTCTTGTGCAATAGTATTGCAATCTAATAACATCTCGATATAAGTTAAAATTATCAACCTCTGTTATTTGCATAAATTACGGTTTTCTTATACTCACATATCCACTAGTTTGAAAGCAAAATATTTATTCATGAATATTTGGAACTCATTTTAGCATAATAGATATTTGCACACTCCTTAAAGCGGAATTCAACCTATTTATTTAAACTCTAATATAAATGTAAAACGAAAAGGTTTAAATAAAATTAGACATGTCTCGATACTAGAATAAGACCATACAATTAGTTTATTTCTTTTTATTTCGGCTTTTAAAATGCATCTTTCAAAATAACCTTCTATATTTATTACAAGCTATTCCTTAAATACGCCATGGGCAAATTCTTAAAATGATCCGGATAATAAATCGGGACGTGTATTTGATAAACACAAGTAAGAAGCGAGCTTTAACTAGAATATTTAATATTGGTTATCCGTAATCTAATTTTCGACATTGCCAGATACTATAATTTTCCTTCACAACCAAATAATTAGAACAATTTATGGAGAAAAAAAATGCATCTTTGTGGAAAATTGTCATTAGCTGACATAAAACACAAAATAAATAAAATTTTAATTATACGAAAGGCGTCATTTGGCTCTATTCCATACAAAAAAATCATCAAAAGTTTTGGGGGGAAAATATGGATGCATTCATTGCACCAGGGGAGTAATTACGCTTTCCAAGAGTTGAACATAATTTATTAACTTTAAAATGTGTCCCGAACAGCGTACAGCTAGGAAATCGCAAATATTATGTTCTGAACCGCGTGTGCCGTGTCAGATATTTTTAATATGGAGAGAATTTAAACAGTTAAACACTCCTCAGATGTAGATTTTTTATCAGTTACGAAATATAATGCTTCAATAAATAACTCAGACTTTTCCCAAAAGATGGTACTTATATTTACAGTAAAGGAGAATGTATGTATAAATAGAAGTTATTAGCTATAGCTATCATTAGTAACTATAACAAATTCTTTGCTAGCGATCCCGCAGGATATATATATATATATATATATATATATATATATATATATATATATATATATATATATATGTGTGATAATATTACTAACTACTTATAATCGCCCATTTCATCTCTGTCCTGGTAACCCCTTCTTCATGTCTTGGCGTAAACGCTTCGCCTTCCCACATACTAACTTCCTCCGCCAATTCTGGCAACCTCTCTGACCTAATTCTATTTTGGCGCTCTTTGCGGGAGACGCTGGGCTGGCTCGAAGGGAGTAAGATGTGTTGCTTTACTGTTTAAGAAATTAGTTTGTTCCTGAAGCTGATTTTATTATTTTCCGGCCACGATGTATGCACTTATTTCATGAGATGTCCATCCAGACATTTCATATATATATATATATATATATATATATATATATATATATATATATATATATATATATATATATATATATATATATATATGTGTGTGTGTGTGTGTGTGTGTGTGTAAGGAATCTTTTTAGAGAAAGGGGAATAGCTAAAATAAATTAAAGGGGGCTTCAAAGCAAATCTAATTTCTAGCTTCAAACGTCACTATTTTTCACATTGAGAAATGGGCACCGGAGCTAAAAATATAATCAAAATTGATTGACAGGAAATCCACGCCTTAGCCTGATTTGCAGTATATACATCATGGGGTTTTGCGAGGTCTTGAAACAAAGAGTAAGTTCGGGATTTAGATTCGTTGATAACGGACATGCGGTGAGACGCTCTGCGTTTGGAAATGGCGAGCGTTAGGCTGTGTGTTAAAGCGTAGGAGTGGATTCGTGAAGTTGAACGAATAAAAGAAATTAAGTAAATTAATGATTTGTTTATTTAGCTGTCCTTTAGTTTCGACCACACTGAAATTGACTTAAGGATTATGTTTGACTGCAATCTCTTCAAATACAACGAGCATGAAACAACGCCCGTCATATATATATATATATATATATATATATATATAAATAAAAATTAAATGATCTGGGCACAAAACTACTCCCAAAATAAACAGCGTAATTACAGATCCAAAACTTTTTAAGAATATAATTTAATACAGTTACTATCACACTGAAGAGCAAATGCTTTTCATGGAAGAGGATTAAATATATAAAAATAAAATACATAAAACAAGATTTGAAAACATGATTGAAAACCAAATGTGTGAATTATAAAATGGTGGTCAGTATTATTTTACATATGATTCTCAAAGATTTTTTTTTTTTTGTTTGTCTAAAAATAAATTTATTTTCAAAGAGCAGTAAGTCTGAAAATTATATAAAAATGTCAAATATAACCAATTAAAAATTACAAAACAAGATATCATAATTAAACTCTACTCATAGAGTCGACGATAAGACATGCAGCATTAATTCTGCAACGAGCACTATAATTGAAGAAGTTCTCCAAAAGTGATAAATACTAACGAACTTCTGTAAACTTTGATAATATAAAATCTTAACTACCAAATAATGAACTTGATGCAATGTAAAATAATGGCTATTCTTAACATTAGTTTATTGACAATTAAATATTGTTAAATTATATAGTGAATTATCTTAATTATTATTATTTAATTCAGTGTCATTATTTCAATGGTATTCAAAAAATATAAAGAAAAAGCGTGCATGATACAATAAAATTAGAATAATTATTAATGATTTGTCATTTCAGTAAGACAATTAATCTAATGAGGTTTTATATACCTGCGTCTTAAATCAATGTTAAATTGTCACTAATGATAAGCAGTATCAGTCTGTAAATCGATAACTGCATATTATTGACTAAAGTTATATGGATTCTTATTTTTCTAAGTTTCATAACTTTCACTTCATAACTTTCATTTCTATAGAATTTAAGTTGCTCTAAACAGATATGTTTTTTTTTCTAATATACACTGTATTAATCATGGATTTTGTTTCCCATTATGGTGCCTCAACTTGACAAATCAGTTAATAAGCAAAAAATTACTGGTTGTGAGACCAGTAATGAGGCCGATATCCAGATTCTGAGCTGCTGCAGGATATTTAGGCCAAGCAGTTATTCCATTAGAAGTCCACTTTCACTTACGGTTTAAAGCTTAATTTAAATACATTAGCATTTTTTTCTCTCCTTCCTATAATGTTAATTTTTGTATGAAGTCTTTAATCTCGTTCAGAGTTGACATAAAAGGACCTTTTTGAAGATCTATAAAAAGTCCATATTGGGTCCGTTTAGAACGATAGTGAACCTTCACACGTGGAAATGGTCTATGATAATTTTTCCTCTTCAAGCACTGTAAATTTCGTTCCGCAGTTCTTGATACATAACAGTTTTATACTATTGTGTGCTGGGTAATGCAACTTTTACAGTCACCATTAAAAATTTAGAAAAGTTCAACATTTGGAATTCTTTTCTTTTTAGTGGACTGATCTCCGATCTCTTGATGAGGCCATAAAAAGGGCAAAGCCTCGTTCAAGGCTTTGCTGGGTTCTCTGAAGATGATTTATGCTCAAGGCTTCTGTGCAACATCCTGCTAAAATAATTGCCAACGGTTTTCAACACTTTCAGGTAGTTTCAGCATAAAAAGCGGCTTGTTTGATCTTTACTGACCAATTGGTGTCGTACCCAAAGACGGGGAGGAGCATCAAATCTACCTCTTTCAAACAAGTGGGAACGACGTCCAACTGATGCCCAAAAGGGGGTGCACCACCTGTCCAACCATGCTCTTTCCTCATGAAAAAAAGAAAAGTAGCATAGAGAATGGTGTAGGCGATTGGAGAATAAAGCTATCATTAGCGTTTCTGAGTATCAGACCGTTGGCGTAGGCTGTAAGGAATGTATTAAACAACGTGTCTTGTTTGTTCAGTAAATTATTAATTGTATGAAACCATTCTGCCTTCGGCTTTTCAAGACAACCCGAGGCTAAATCGTTACACATTAAAATATAAGCTTTTAGAGTTGAATATTTGAGAAAACCTACGATCAGGTTTTTTTTTTTTTTTTTAAATCGATAGTCCCGTATGACGGTATCTAAATAAAATAAGAAAGGGCAATAAAAAAATATAGAAAATGCTATTTGGATTATATTTGTCTGTAATGAATAGTGTGCTTATTTGTAATAAATATTCCCTAAATAAACTTAGAAAGTGCACTTAAAACATAAGTTTTATATATCATAATTAGCTGTAGATACGCTACCAAAATGGATTATAAGATGTTATTTAACCCCTTCCTTCTCGCTTATATATATATATATATATATATATATATATATATATATATATATATATACACAAAATTAAAAACGAGTATGATAAATTTTTATTTTTATTTTACTACAGACGCACAGTACAGTGCAGTGTTACATATATCGTAGTTCTTATAGTTTGATTTCGTAATTCATGTAAGTCTCCTGCATTAAAAAATTTATTTGTATTAAGCTATTCCTTTTATGTATGAGTATGTATGTAGATTACTGATTGTAAATTCTTCAATCTCCGTATACCTCGCTCCTAAATAGTGCCCGGAAATCACTTGGCCCCTCACCATTACATAGCCAATAAATGCAGATGCAAATTCTTGAAAAGAATAAATTACTGCTTTCGGAAGTTCTTCTTGCAAAGTAATTGAAGTTACCCTCCATAAAATTTCGTTAACGTTCCAAATTTATCAAGATTTTTTTTTCAAGTTTTGAAGTTTATTTTTTGAAGATTTCCTTTCATCAATTCATTTGTAACTGCTTATTAAAAACCTGTATGTTCGAGTGAAGTACGTACTTCTGTTGATAGAAAATACCTCTATTTAATAAATTTAAATGGAGCTTAAAATTCTTTAAACTATCTAATGATTTTTATTCATTTCCTAGCTTAAACTACAGATTGCGAACTGAAAATTTTTATTTGAAAATATATATTTCTTTCGGTATCTAGTATATATCAGGAATTATATTTAAATTTTACTACATAAACTAATAATTATGTCAGTTTTCATAGTTTTTCAGATGTCTTATCTTTATATACCACAAGCTGAATACCTGTACCTTGCTACGTTGTACATTCAAATTAAATACAACGGTCAATGTGTGCAATTAATGCCAAAAAAATTATATTTATAATAAATTCAACGATCAATGTATGCAATTAATGTAAAAAAATATATATATCTATAAAAAATCGTAACGGATATTTTCATAGACAACTTAATATACAGAAGAAAATATTCAAATTCAGCACAACGGTCAAACTATGCAAATAATTTGTTTCTTTAATATACATAAAACATACTGATTTGAATTAAATTCTTTAAAATCTTCCATCTCAATAAGCCTAGTGGTTAAATTTTACCTTTTACCGTATTTTAATATTTTTTGTCAATTTATTTCGCTGTTATTCACGTGACGGAAAATTAATATAAAGTATCACAAAAAGAAAAGAAACCCCGTGATCAGCATTTAATAAATTAAATTCTAAAAATTAATCTTTAAAAATTCACCAAAAATCAGAAAATAGAGGTAAATATTCAAAAAAGATTTCATGATGTTTCTTGCGATATAAATTTTTTAACCCTTAGATTATTATTTCAAATGCACACTTAACCAAATTACAAAAACAGTTTAAATATTTAATTAAAAAATCTAAGAAGAATTGCCCTGCAAAATTTCAGCCCTTTAGGTTCAGCGGTTTGGTCTGTGCGTTATCTGTCAGTCAGTTACGGAACTGTTTTATATATATAGACTACATATCTTGCCTAAGCTTGATTGTTGTTGTTGTTGTTTCTAATGCTGGCAGGAATTTATTCCAGACCAGGTCAATTTAGGCTAGCGGTTAGCGGGATGAGGGATGCTCTCATTTTTATTGGCACCACAGGAGTCGGAATCAGATTTAGCCAAGCACCCCCGCAATTTTGACAGAGCAACCTCTCCCGATTGTACCCTCTCCCACCCTCTCTAACCTTATAGAGGGACTTTCCGGTCTCCGGATTTAACGTGCCCGGACCTTTTTAAGACACGGAGGTATTTAATAGCTCTTGTCGAGGTTCGATCCGAGCACCCTCAAAACCGACAGCCGACGCGCTAAGCCACCTCGAGCGAGCTAGATTGTAACGCAACAATTAAAATTTCATAAGATACCAGATGCAGCAGATATATATCCTAAATTGTTAAGATTATGGTTCAAGTATAGCAGGATAATTCCACACGTTGCACACTTTGAAAAAAAAGTCGCGGTGATGAATACTTCAACGATAACGGTTTTCCATTCCTTTCAAGTATTAATCTGCAATGTAGGTCCGATTTTATACATCTTATTATTATATTGCATTAGATATTATACTATACGTACAAAATAACATAAATTGTTATACGTTATCAGATAATAGATTTGCTTTTGCTTAGACTGAACAAGTGGGAAATAAGAATAGATATTGAATAAAAATGAAGTTTGTTCCTTCATACTTGATGTACTTAATAAAAGGTTTCAGACTTAGGGCCTAGTCACATACAATCCGTCAGTGACAGCGTAAAATTTTTTAATCAATCATATACCAATCATTGACCCATTTAACCAATCCAGCGCTTAGGCCGTATTCACACTGCATCACGGCCTAAGCGCCGAGTATCATTGATTTCCTCCGTTGGCATCCAGATTTTCAATATT
This sequence comes from Dolomedes plantarius, assembly GCA_907164885.2. Lineage (NCBI taxonomy): Eukaryota > Metazoa > Arthropoda > Arachnida > Araneae > Dolomedidae > Dolomedes > Dolomedes plantarius. The sequence continues at coordinate 173,316,300 of OU015497.1, forward strand.
GACTGTGATTGGTCTCACATATCACATGCTCATTTCGTTGACCTCTGTGATTGGTTTATATTTGTATCGGCCACGCTCCACTCCAGAAGCAATGTGGATAAGGGCTTAACTTGCGTAAAAATCAGTTTTAAAAATTATATATAGGTTTTAATTTCTCTTAATTAAAAAATATATCAAAATTTCCTTATCCGGTATACAGTAGGCTTATTTTACAGAGCTTTTCCCCTTTGTCAATTTAATGACTTGAAATCTACCAGAAGGAGTGAAATACATTGTCTTACTCATAAAATTGCTTAACATGTAGTATAGTGAATTATTACTTATGTTAATACCAAAAACTAATTTAACAGGTGTCAAGATAAGACACGGATTAAATAATTTTTATAATTGAGAAATGTTGAAATTCAGTTTAAAATTATTAGTTTAATTTACTCAGATCATGTCGGTTATACAACAAATGAAATTTTACCGGTATCATATAAAGAGATGTAAGGACTATATATACTGACTGAAATATATTTTTGGAATCTTCTCATATACTAAGAGTTCTTTAAAGCTGCTAGATGTCTATTTGTCTCTGACATTAGTAAAACTATACAATCTTTTCAAATATATTCATTGCGTATATCATATTTTGTAACATATCCTTATTAATTTTTTAAACATTCTTTACATTTTGTGTTCATGATTGTAATCACGTTACGCCAGTAATAGAGTCCTGTTATTTCCCTAAAGTAAAAATAACTATTGTAAGGGAAAATCCTTATAGACGCCTCATGAAAAAATTGTGAATCAAATTCTTTTACAACTTGCCTTTTATTGCTTTTTGTTTGAATCTATATATTCCTCTGGGACTTGTAAGTTGTTTAAGTACTTAAGAAGAACATAGAACAATTGGTAGCATTTGGAATATTTTAAGGGTGCAAGGTACATACAAACTCTTTTTTTTTTAAATGCTGAATATTTTTCTCTATATACAAAATCAGAGTAATTTATATTCTCTTTTTTACTTTATTAAAGACACTTAGACCTCAAAAGTAAGTATTTTGGGGAAGAATAAGACATGTTATTAAAAAAATTCTTCAAAAATGCTATAATTTTTTAAATGCTCTTTGCGAATTAATTTTCTCGACTTCTTACAAATTTATCAGGTTCGTTAGTTAAAGTAATTGTCGCAAAACTGTGCATCCTTCTTTGAAACAACAAATGTTTTTCAATAAAGTAAAAACATGCAATTACAGGTAGATTGAAGAAAAAATTATTTATGAATTTCGTTTCATAGCAAAAAAAATTCAGTGGACAATTATTTTTACATACATACATATATATATATATATATATATATATATTTATATTTAAAAAAATTGTTTGTAAACAATGTGGAATGCGCATGGAACATTATCAAAAATGCCAGAATTTTTGAAAAAACATCCGAAAAAGACATTTTTCTGCCTAATAAACCATATTTGGAATTCTAACCATATTTCGAATTATATTCTCTTCAATGTAGTCAAAAAGAATATTAATTATGCTTATTTTTTATATAGAGGGAGAAATTGAAAATTAAAAAATTCGAGGTTGAAGGCCGCTTGTGTCCTTAAAGTTCTGTGAGATATCGATATAGATTATGAACAAATAAAATAAAAAAAACTTAAATTTATGGGTATATAAAATTAAGAAAAATAAACTTATCCTTTTGTAGGTTAATGGTAAAGAGAATTATATTGATAGTGAGAGACCAATTTTAAGAAAACATTTCCAATGCTTCAACATATAAAAATACAGAAATGTTTTCTTAAAATTGGTTGAAAAGTGCACATGACGGCAGGTTCCGTCCGTATTATTTTAATGAGGAGGAAAAACAGTCGGAATAATAATCTTAATGCGGATATTTTTAAATATAAAAATGATTGTTTTCTTTGAATTATAAAAATCCATCACCAAACCTTCTTACTTGCTAGTCACAATTAATCAGAATTATTTAATTGAATATTATTCATAAATATTTTTGTCATTCTATTATGGTATGACCAAACAAGTTGGCCACTAGTCTAGCGTACTTGAACAGCATTGGTAGCAAGGATTATTTGAAGCCGTTCAGAAATAACTTTCAGCTATAGGTTCGAGTGACTTTAAGACATGATGTTACAGGGCCATGCTGTTGCAAAAAATGTCCGTATAACTCCAAAACAATCAGCTAATATTCCATAATTGTTTACAGATTATTTTCATAATTTGTCTCCCTTAAATCGCAACAGCATTGTTTCGTGACTGTTTTTAGGCCTGATATGAGCACATTAACCCTTTCAGGGGTAACAACCTCCCCCGTTTGCACGTTGGAGATTTTCTCCCCGATTTTTTTAACCTAAAGAATGTTGAAATATTTTCCAATTAAACGTTGCAAATTTTTTTATTTCTTTAATCCCATAATAGATGGCAGTAATAACCATTTTTCTGCTCATTTAACTGGAATACATTGAATGCAAGTGAAAAAAGACTAAATTTAGGCGTTTGCACTGTGCAAACGGCGCCCCTCAAAGGGTTAAATCCGTAGACCGGAAAGTTCTCTAAGAGGTCAGAGAGGCTGGGAGATATTATGTTCCAGCAAATGTCGCCCCTGGGGTTTCTTTCAAAATTGATTTCTCAGTCAAAATTGAGGTGGCACCTGGCTAAATCAGACTCTAACGCTTGTGGTGTCATTATAAACTGAAGCCACATACCTCACCCCTCAAGCCTATATGAACCTTGTCTGGAATACTTCCAGTAATGGTGCATTAGAAACGAAAACAACGTAATTTTATAAAATACGGCTAATTTGACGTTCTTCCTAAGAAATAAAATTATCAGGGGCATTGCTACATATTAAACACTTTTAACCGAAACTACATGAAGTAATGCGTACCGTTAAAAGATTGACCCCTTTCCTACAAGCAACACATTTTTGGGGGAAACAAATTTTATTTTGGAATCTGTAAAGAAGGAATAAGAAAATCGACTTATCAAAGATAAAGTTTATTATAGGATTGTCGATTTCCTGCTTTAACAAATGCCTCCAGTCAGTGATCCTGATTTCATTTAAGATAGAAAACGAGTTTTAACTTTTATACTAGAAGTGTTTGTCTCTTGCTGAACAAACATAATTTATTGGATGTCGTTACAGCTCTTAACTAAACCTACAGCACTTTGCTATTTAATGTAAGAATTCTTTTCAATGTGCGAAATTTATGAAAGCTAAAACTGTACATTCGATAAAATAGTATTATGTAGATTCATTAAATCAAGAAGTTTTAATGAATATTACATTTCAATTTGTTGAAAAACTCAAACAGTCCTTATATAACGTTCATCTAAACAATTTTTCATAATCAGTGACGCTAAAACCTAGAAATACTTAAATAAAAGAGCTCATTTTTGCAAAACAATAGAACACGTAGAGTGCTTTGAAATTATTACACTTTTCTAAACACTTATTAATCTTTTTTAAACTTAGAATATGTCTAAAGACCTTTTTTCCGATTAAATAGTAAAGAATAATTTTTGTAAAGCCGAACTTTTGAGTAAATACTTTTCCTTTTGGAAAATTTTCTTCAACAAAAATTGTCCTGTATTTTTCAAAAGATTTTAAGCAGACGTTTTCATTTTTATTAAATTGTTTAAGTTCTTTCGCATGCATAATTTGAAGTATTTAAAAGATGAAGTTACACGTTTTCAATGTAAAAACTTCTAAAATAAGTTGTATACGCCCCATTAAAAAATTATCATTTTATTAATTTATACATGAGTTAAAATACAAGATTCATAGTGAAAGGCTTTATGCATACTCTGTTCATTGGGAAATTCTCTACGGCAATTTTTATTCTCTCAAAATTTAATATCAAAAAGAATTTCCTTTATAATTACTGATAAAATTTTTATATTTTTTAACAGTAATTACAGTGATCAAAATCGTTAAAACCATTTTTTGCGAAAGACGAAATTGTATTTAAAATAAAGTATACAATACTTAGAAATTTTGAATGTTTCGTGAAGTAAACCTCATATAAATAAATAGAAAAGTATTTTAATTGCATACTTAGTACTGGTGAATATTTAATGAAGTAAACCTCATATGAATAATTAGAAAAGTATTTCAAAGACTTATTGCAGTAACATGAGACGCAAAGTTCATCAAGGGATATTAAATCAATCAGATTTTTAAACAGCATTAAAGACGTCTCTCGACTTCTCTAAAGTGTATTCACAGAACCATTTAGCATGTTCTTAAATCATTGTTCAAGCGCTAAAAAGTATTGATTCCCTTAAATCTCTTCCCCAAAACGGGTATCATTAAAATATTTCACGCTTCTTGAACACTCTAACTGGGGAGAGCGCGTTCTCTCTTCAGCTTCATAAGAATTCTGAAGTCCTCGCATTAAACAAGCGGAAAGGAATCATGCTTACATGTAGTCCCCCTTGAGGATGAACCTATTTTTAGAATTGTCAGCACTTTGTGAGCACGCGCTTTCTTGACGGTCACTTAGCGTGAATATTGTGCATTCTTTCAGTCTGTAAGTCATGAGACTTTATACACAGTGACAAAGACGCACGTCTAGAACGGAAGTTTAAACAATTTTAGTTCCCCGTAATACGTAATTTAAAATTGTTCAGCTGAGGTAAAATGAATAGATGGTTAGTATATTACATCGCTGTATACGCTATCATCTTTATAATTATTTGGAGATTCACTGATTCACATATATTAGCGGCATCGTGAAGTATATCACTACTTCGGTTTTCCTTTAAATGGCAGTGCTATATTTGAATAACAAGTACTGTGAAGGTTAATGATCAAAATTACAGTATAGTTAACACTTAAACAATGTTCATCTTTAACATACTTTTGTATATGCATATATATATATATATATATATATATATATATATATATATGCATATTGTTATATATATATGCAATGTATATTGTTATATATATATGTTATATATATATTGAATATATATATATATGCAATTGTTATATATATATATTTCTTATATATATATATTGTTATATATATATATATATAAGAAAATAAATAGTCTTAGTGATTAACTAACAAAGCAGTAATATCAATTTAGTGCAGTTGAAACTGGAAATAAAATAATAATATAATCGAATAAATATGTTTTATAATATGAAAGCAATAAGCTACAGAGTTTGTTAAATGAGATTTATCCATAATAAATTGCAAGAATAAAGTTATTTGACAGTAAGTAATATCTACGATAGAATAAACCTCAACTATTGTTATAATTCAAAGAATGTTGATGTATATTCCTTAATATATAAACGTGACAGAGAGCACAAAAGATAATTTTTTTTTTAAATCCCACCGTCATTCTTTGACTTGTGCCTTTGAACACATGATTTGAAGAGTGAATAATAACTTTATCGTTAGTGAAATCAAATAAAATGCCAAACACAATTTAGAAATGTTCAATTTTACACTGAACTACTTGTTTTTTGCCTCTTTATTAGCGTTTAATACACTACGAGAAAGAAAATTAAATTTTTATCAACGAGCAACAGTAATTATTTTCCTAACTTTAGAGGAGTTAATGAAAATAATTATTTCAATTATGCCAATGGTAACAGAATATTTAAAACAAATTCAAATATAAATTCTAATTTGGGTTTAAAAAAATTATCAGTTAAATTAATATCATATATTTATCATGTTAGCACTTACATTCCCTTAAAATATCATAGCACTTTCTAAGTATTGATAGAATGTAAAAATATATGTAAAATTTCTTAAATATGTGCTCATGCTGACACTTTATTTAATAATAAAATTTGGCAGTAACTTATTTTGTCAATATATACATTAAAATACAGCGTTAAATGCAATAAACATAATGCTGATTGCAAACTGTACGTGGTGTTTTAATGCACACGTTGAAATTGTCTTCTGGGAATTGGCTTGAATTCATAAATATGTATATGTGTGTGTGTGGGGGGATTCACAAATGTACATGTATATTAGGTGGCATGTACATCTATGTGGAAAAAAGGGGAATGATTACATAATTTAGAGTACAAAAATATAATTTTTGGTCACTCTATCAGCATTATTAGGTTGTAAGAAGGTTATTGGTTGGGTCAATATGCCTAAGTAGAAGTAGAGGCCTTGGTGCGATAGATAATAAATGCGATCACTTATAGACATCCAGAGTGGTATCACCATAGAATGGCTTTCGTGGAATGCAACTATCAGAACGATTACAGTCAAATAACAGAGCTGCCTAAGTCGAATTTCTATGGCAGAGAAGATGCAAATTAAATCAAATTACAAATCTAGAAAATGCATGATAACGTCTCATGTAGTTCAAAGCAGGGCGAAATTAATTATTGTTTTTATGGAAACAAACTTATGAAACGGTAATTAGTATTCTATGTTCTTTCTGCCTAACTGAACCTTATAGGTATGGCAATGCCTGAGTTTATTTAACTGTCACACTGATATCAAAGACCCTGGCCCTTGTGGTGGCCAAAAACAAGTTTTAAATCCCAATTTAACACTGCAAGGGGCATATGAGAGAGTGTTGTTATGTATTTTCTGAGGAATTATAGTTTTCTTTGAAGAATGTTTTCATCTGCGTATTGTAGCATGTGTTTGGAACTTCAGTTAATGTTGCCGGCACCATAAGATGGACGAGTCGAAATTTACGTTCTAGGCATTTTGAGCTCTAGTCATTGTTCAAACTCTACAGAAAAATACCATGCGTCTATCCACCTATGAAAACACCACTTTGTAATGCAAGGTCAACAGATATTACATGACGCAAAGCATATTATGGTTTACTCACCACACTGTAGCGCCAAACTGAAACCTGTAAAGGCCACATGGAATGAACTCAAATATTTATAGCGAACTTTTACAACACGCTCATCCTCACAGTCGGAACTATCTACCACGTTGAAAGACGAGTGACTCTGAAACAGGACCGTGCTGTACCAAGTAATGCGTCAAGTGATGCCCTCAAAGGAGGTTTAAATGTGACTTCTTGAAAGCTGAAGGATCAAGTTTTGAAATTTCAATAACATCACCATTTTGCGAAAGTTCAAAATTAGAGTTATTTTAACCTAACTGTATTACCAGCCTTTGTATAACATACAGTGAAGTAATAATAATCTATTAGGACATAAAGTATTTTACATTTTTTCGAAAATTAGCAACAACTTCTTCATTTATAGGTTTTTGCTCCGGACATTATTTTAAAATATAAATCGGGTGATTGTTGTGAAGTTTCTATTAAAGATAAATATTTTATTTTATTTACGTGAAAATATTTTACGGCTAATAAAACAATTTTCATTTTGTTCATGTAAATATTGCATGTACCCAATTTGGTAACGTACTTTTATACTTTTTAACACAATTAATCAAACAAAACACGTATTTCGATGCATACATAGACGTATTACATGCATAATATCGTCCCTATAAATTTCCATTGAAACTGAAATGCATATATTTTAGTTCGAAACTGATGAAATTGTGTGAAAGCTTCGCGCAAAGATATATGCTAATATGAAAATGATGAAAGTGAAATACTTGCATAAACATATGTTTCCCAGGTGAGAATTTCGAAGTAGAAATTCTGTTATCACAAGGCTGAAATACTTAGAACGTTCTCCCGGTACACCATGACAAATGACCCAACCTTCCAGGCAAACTTTAATGATGTAATAGACAGTAATTATACGGCATTTTAACTCTACTGTAACGAAGGACCTTCAAACCACGTTATTACGTTCGTGAGAATAAAGTTAGCTGTAGAGGGGAATGTTAATTTCATTATGGGAATAAGGAAGACTAAAGAATTTTAAAGGCTCCAAACCACAGCATGCGTGAAGTTTTATTAAATTAATGGCAAAGTCTACCCTAAACACCTTATATTAAATAAATGAAGGTATGAGGTTTCACATATATGAGAAATCTTATCTCCAAAGTATGTTCCTCATTGATATTCAATTTTTTAAATCTACCTTTTAACAAATTGTAGTATTATCAAAGACATATAATTGTATCAGGGTAGTGTTATTAATTATAACTTCCCTTTACATTCCTAGGAATTATTATTCGAATATCTGGAAGCATTTAAGATACATATCCATTGACTGTGAATCAATTCTATTTCCATCTGAGCTGTATAGATATGAGAGTGATCCATATGCCCATTGTAATCACGCACATATATATTCTCCATATAAGTGTTACTTTGACATTTGCTACATCTGTTATTGGCTCCATATTTTCTTACTCGCAGAAGTATTAGATACAACGTATTATTGGCTCATCGCAGAATGAGTTCAACGCAGTCTAAGTACACAGAGCAACTATTGTTTAGATTAAACTAAAATATGTTTTTTAAAAAACAAAATCTTATAAAATAATAATGAAAATTGAAACTGAAATTCCAGTTTTGATTTCATTCCAAATTAAAAAAAAAAATATGTGTGTTTCCGTTTTTAGCAAAGTAATAACATTAATCTCTATTTCGTTCATTGACAAATGAACAGTTTTTGTTTGTTACACAAATATATATTGTGAATTTTTGTTGTTGGAAACCTGTCCTTGAGAGTAGTGTTTAGAAGCATTTTCTGCCTTTTGAGTTTAATCATTTTTTCAAAAAAGGTTTGCAATTTCTTTAGCTTACTAATAAATACTGAATTCGTAAACATTCCTCAGTTATTAGAAAGAATGTATTCGAATTTATTAGTAAGTAAATCTATTAGAAAATTTACTATTAATTCATTTATTAGGACGTAAATCTATCAGTAAATCTGCTATTAAATCATTTATTAGTAAATAAACAAATTCATAAAATTACTATTAACTTATTCATTAGTGTGTAAATTTATCAGTACATCTACTATAAAGTCATTTATTAGCAATTCAATACAGAGTGGTCATTAAAAACTTTGCCGATATATGGACCTCTAGCGGCCGTTCCGTTCAACCGATCGAGATGAGATTTCAGATATAGTTATTCAGAGGTATGAGCTCGGTATTTTGTGAACGGTAACATAGTGGCGCTAACGGTTACTGTTATAGGTATAGAAACTCGAAATTTTCAAATGACAACGCCCACATTTTCCCTTCGCAAAATGCTCAGTGCATGCGAAAACCCTAAATAGCGTTGTAATGGTACGTGTATCACAAAAAACATGCGCGTTATGCACCACAAAAAAAAAACAGCTCTACGAACGGCCTTCAAAATCACGATCGGGGTGCACGGAGCAAATATGCATATGACAGAGGCAAGACACCAAACACTGTTGACAACATAGATCGGACAAAAGAAAATTTTTATTTCGATTACACATTTTCCATATGGGTGCCATCATCGTGTTTTTGTTGGCTATTCGCAGAGCTATTTTTTTGTGCGTGCATAATGCGCCCGTTTTTAGTGATACACGTACCGTATCAACGCTCTTTGGGGTTTTCGCATGCGCTGAGCATTTTGCGATGGGACAAAGTAGGCGTTGCTATTCGAAATTTTCTAGTTTCTATACTTATATCCGTAACCATGAGCGTCACTTTGTTGCCGCTCATGGTTACGGATCGCTACATGGATAGGTTGAACGGAACAGCCGCTAGAGGTCCATATATCGACAAAGTTTTTTTTATGACCACCCTGTATATCTCAGTAAATATAAAATTTATTCATTTATTAGTAAGTAAATATATCAGTAAATCTATTGTTAATTCATTCATTGCCAAGTAAATATATCTGAATTTCAGTTTCACTAGTTCATATCTCTTGGCTCGGTTACCACAAGTTCCATTTTCACTTTTAGAAGAAAATTATCCCACCTGAAGGTTCACACTCGCATTTTAATTTTTTATGTTCATTTTCTAGACATAGAGAATTAAATTGCGATAATTCTTCATCCATCCTAGAGCTATGAAATCACAATTTACGTATATGAGCTATGGACTCTGCTCCCGTGCTATAACTGCGAACTTGTAGCCCCATGCTCTACCATATACCTTGCACATTTTCTATACTTATCAGAGAAGTAGAATTTATTATTGGTATCTAAACCAACAAAGAAAATTAAAGACACTTAGGCAATAAAATAAATCACCAACTGTTTAGGATAATAAAACTTTTTTTTTCTTTTCCATCTCAATGATTAAAAAATAAACTCCGAGATGATTCATAACTCTACTCTTCATTTCTAAGAAAAAAGATTTATGTAATGGATTATAGAAATATTTTATTAGCCCCCATGTCTTAAATATAACCGATATTTCAAGGTAATGTGATATATTAAGGGATTTGTCGTCTTAAATACTTTTTGAGGACAATTATAACGGTGTTATACACAGAACAGGATTTTCAGTTATATATGTTACTTGCAATTCAAAACCATTTCAGTATGTAGTTTAGTGGTTTAGTCATTCAAAGTATAACCCCTGTAATGCAACCTATGACTATATAATATCTAGTTTAATACCTAATATATAATATACCAAATATATAATACCTAATTAAATACTTAATCTATAATACCTAATTAGATTTGTATATTTGAGGCATTACTTGCAAAGATTTTATTTCAAAGTTGTAATTCGAATTGCTGAAGCCTGTAATGTGAATTGCCAGGTCTATAAGTTACTTGCTTATTTTTAGTATATATATAGAAGCGTTGCATATAAAACTTATTAACCGTTAAAAATCTAATATATTTATATACTCTAGTTTTACAACACGAAGAAATTACTTTTCCTTTCATAAATAGTTCTATATATTTTATTTATCTGTTCAGAAAAGTAAAAAGAACTAATTAGAACTGCCAGCATATCTTTCAATGAAAATTGAATTTTTAAAAAGATGCATAAAAGACAAAATTCGTAACAATGTATAAAATATATTGAAATTTTCTTAGAAAACAAATAAGTCTAGACATAAATTTATTTTATATGTATATTGCAGCAATATAATGCAAAATTAATAAACTTATAGGAATACAAAGAAAAATCTATTCACCGCTTGTTAAAATGTAAAAAAAAATTAAGGTACTTAATTTAATGAGATTATGATACATTTTTACGTGTATATATATATATATATATATATATATATATACACAGTAAAAACTGTTTATAAGAACTCCGCTTTTAAAAACATATCTCTTAGAAGAACGGAATTATTAGTTCCCGGCCAATTCTCATGTGTAATGATGGATACAAAATCCGGTTATAATAACATCGTTAATACGAATATATCGCTTTTATTGACTTAAAATTAATTGGCTTCTGGGAAAAAAATTTCTTATAAGACCATGTTAATTGTGAAAGGACGGGAAATAGCAGCACGTAGTTCATCAACCATTTTATCCATTTGTTTTATCTAAAAAAAAACCCCAACTCTCACGAACTAATTCGGCTGTGGTCAGCCCTCATAAAGCAGGGGTTGCCAGAAAGTTTGTGCCTCCAGAAAACCGCCAACAAAACAAGGCTTGACCAAAAAAAGTTGGCCAACACCCATATCCCTAGTGATTGGGACATAATGATCGGAAATGCTGACACCACCAAGCCAGTCCCTAAAGCCTCCACCCACCAGTGGAGTCCGACAAGAAAAATGTATGAGGTCCGGAACCAACCCAGACGGCAGCCAAAGTTCCAGACGAAAAGAAAGGTGGCGAGAAGAAATAGTGCAAGGCATTTACAACCCTTTCTACAGCCGACAAAACAAAAGTCATCACAACAATTACCTGCGCAGCACATCTGGAGGCTCATGTGCGCCCTCTTATGGTGAGCAAAAATGGTTTGTCACAGTTGTTCAAAGAGTGAAGTACATATTCAGTGATGAGTGCAAAACGTAAAACTCTTACGGTTGAGGAAAAAATTCATATAATTTCCAGATTAGAAAACTGTGAAAGAAACGGAGCATTAGCGAACGAATTAAAGGTGAGTCATGCCACGATTTCAAATATCTTTAAGAGTTGAGAAAAATTAAAAGAAGAATTTGAAAAAGATCGGACTAAAATTAAGAAACTTCGAAAAATTCCACATGCTGACATAGAAGAAGCCCTTTTTAAATGGTTTAAGATTCAAAAGAGTGCAAACATTCCCCTAAGCGGACCGATTTTGCAAGCGAAAGCAAATGAATTTGTGAAGCTCTTTAAAAAATAGGATTTCGTTTGTTCAACTTCGTAGACTTTGGAGATTTCGGGAGAGACATTCAATTGTGCTAGGGAGAATCAGTGGAGAATCGAAGGCCTTGCCACCAGGAGTTTCTGATAACTGGCTTAAAACCATTTGGACTATAAAAGAATATTATGAAGACCATGAAACCTTCAACGTTGATGAAACTAGCCTATTTTATAAGATTACACCGGATAGGACGTTGCGTTTCAAACAAGAAATCTGCAGTGGTGGTAAGCTTTCAAAAGAAAGTATCACAGTTATGGTTTCTTCAAATTTAACTGGAACTGAAATTGAAGCTTTTAGTGATCGGGAAATACAAAAAACCGCATTTTAAAATTAAAATCGCTGCCAGTTGATTATCATTCGAATTCTAAAGATTGGATGATAGGAGAAATCTTTGAAATCTCGTTATGGTAGTGGGAACAAGAACTTATTAAACAAAAAAAGAGAGAATTCTTCTTATTGTGGACAATTGTCCAGCGCACCCTCCGGTTCAAGGTCTTCATGCCATTAAATTGACTTTTCTTCCTCCCAGCACAAACTCCGTATTACAGCCTATGGACCAAGGTGTCATTAAGTCCTTAAAAGTTCATTTCAGGAAGAACTTGATTCTACAGGTCATCGACGATATTGAAAATAAGAAATAACCGAAGATTTTAATACTGGACGCTATCATCATGCTAGAAAAGGCGTGGAACAATGTTAAACCTTTAACGATTTCGAATTGTTTCCGGCATGCTGGTTTTCTTAGGGGTGAAAATCCTTCCATTTTTCAAGCTCAAGACGCTAAAGATAAAACGCTTCAAGACTGGGCTCCAGATTTGCCAACTGATCAACAAGATTCACATCAGGAATATGAAGACATAGATTTGGCTCTTGCAATTCATGGGAATGTAATAGATGAAGATATTGTTGCAGGCGTAAATGCAGAGATTTCTGGCAGAGATGATGATATTGACGAAAGTGCCAGTTCAGAAGATGATTTGAACGAGTTTTCTTGCCCGAGTTTAAAAGAAATGTTTTCAGCAATCAATACTGTTAAAACGTTTTTAGATTGCAATGAAAATTTTGTGATAGCACCGATAAAAAAAGCTTTCAAAAAACTTGCCGCGATAACCGAAAATTCTTTTTATTTACAAGAAAAAAAACTAAAGAAAGAAATATTACTGACTATTTTTCAGCAAATCAATAACCATGTAAAAACAAAATATTGCATTATGTATGTACATTCATAATAGCTACATAATTTTATTCATTTTTTAACGTTTTTAGAACTACGTATTTGAAAAAATTTGAAAAAAAACATACTTATAGGAAAATAAGCAGTGTCCTTTTCCCTGATTGAACTTGAACCTTTTAACCATTTTTTAAAGTCATGTTTCAGGTGTAAATAGAAATTATTTGACAATGAATGAATTTGGTATTTCCAGCAGTTTTAAGTTATCTATTGGATATAAAAACTATCGATTATAAGAACCAGTTTTAAAGTCCCCTGGATGTGGATGTTCTTATAGACGATTTGTACGGTATATATATATATATATATATATATATATATATATATATATATATATATATATATATATATTTATATTTATATTTATATATATATATATATATATATATATATATATATATATATATATATATATATATATATATATATATATATATATATATATATATATATATATATATATATGAGGGAGTGTATAAATAGGACCGATACAATCATTCTCAACCTAGGATGACAGGAAGCATATATTTACTCTGATAGGTATTATATGAGAATGAATACCTGTCTTTAAAAGCAATGCGTGAATTCAAAGAGCTGAAATACTGTAGTTTTCCAGACAGGCTTTAAGTTCTGACATCTGATTCTATTTAAACACCGCCGTATATCTTGTTTGTCTCTCCCATTAAGTAACTGATGAATGTTCATCCTACCAAAGGACGCTCCGTATGAACATTTCAGCGGGGGTAATCCATCTTGTTCTATCACCAAATTAACGGAAGCAAATCCTAGAAACGTTAAATCTGTTATTATCGCTACTCCCTTACGAATAGGTGGTAAACATGATGCACTGCATGTCCCCGCTTGACAAACGACCGCCATACCAAGACGGCTATAAATGGCGCCCTATATAACAAATGTCGGTTATATATGCGATTTAGGTGTTAGTAGTTCTCGTTAGCACTTCGTTAAGGATTATTAATTCCATTCGTGGGAGATAGGCCTGAATTAAATTTTTATATTTCAAATTCTCGTTTAACTATAGTGAGAGGTATTTACTTCTATCAGAGTTATAAACAATTGTGATTAATTTTTGTTCTTTACAGGATGTAAAAAAAATAGTTTTTATCCAATTGTAGTACTTCTGAATAAGTTTAAATGCTAGTAATGAATTTACTATTGAATCACAGAAGTTTTAAATTAAATTAAACACAGGTAATGTTTAAGGAATGTTTAATGATAAATGTTGAAGGACTTTATAATATAAAGAAGATGTGTCAAACTCAAAGGCTACCTTGGGCCAAACAAGCAAGGTTTAACTATAGGTGGGCCGCAAAAAAATCAGTATTAATAGAAACGTAGGTTTATTTACCTAATTACAGTATATTCAACATAAATATATGCATTTTGTTTAATAATAGCAAAAAAAGAGTATCATTAAAAAAACATTTAGCGAATTCTTCCTATCTTATTATAATTCTGCGTCGGTTATTTTATTATATAGTATTGTGTGCCAATATATTGGTCGGGCCGCAAAAATGCTCGTCGCGGGCCGCGAGTTTGATATCCCTGATATAAAGTAATAACTGGTATTAAATTACTTTATAATTACTTTATATAAAGTTATTCAATACCAGAAAAATTATCTATCTATCTATCTATCTATCATTCTCTCTCCCTCTCTCTCTCTCTCTTGAATAATTCATTAAGCAAGTTATGGTTTGTATGAAGGCGATAATATATGCTAAAACAATAGAAAAGTAGTAATGACTGACATTTATAATAAATAGCCCCAACACATGAATACAATATATATATATATATATATATATATATATATATATATATATATATATATATATATATATATATATATATCAAACACTATGAGATCACGATGAAAAGAGTGAGATTATTCTTATATCGTTAATTCGTATACATTTATACTGAAATGTTTGGAAGTCCAGTTTGGCCTGGCGATAGCCGAGTGGCTAGTGCGCTTTCACATTGTTACCTGAGTCTGAGGGTTTGAATCCCACTGTATATATAGATGTTTCTAGCAGTTCGGAATCGATTTTAAGTGGTAGGCCGTGGCTTAATTATTCCTCGTGTAGTAAAAACTGACCATAGAGATCTCAACCAACCAAATAGAAGTCAAGTCTTTGATTGTAGATTTTGTTTCTATTAGAGAATTTTTGGAAACAAGTATATAAACTGCTTGGAAATCTAGAGAAATGAAACTTTTTTATTATGAAACAGCATGTTTTTGTTTTTTAACAATATTGTGTTTATGCGGTTATGGAATATACTCTAAAAGAGTTGACATTTGTGTTCCCTCCTTGTCTGTCCTTAATTTTGAGCTATCTTTTTTCTCGAATGCAGTTCCGTATGAATTCTGCAGAGGGGCACATCAATGGGGATGTAATATTTTACAACTAGCCGCTGCGCGACCAGCATGGTCGGCTTTTAGTTTTATATTTTCTTTTGCAAAACAACTCAACTGAAAGAAACCTATGTAAGGAATGTTACTATTACCTGTCATCATAAATATACGTTGTTAAGTAGTAGTGTGATCTCAGGCAAAAAATTTATAATCATTGCAAAATTCTCTATAAGGATGATTCTAAAAACATCGCGATTTAAAAAATATGAATTACCATTACTTCAGAACACAGTTAAAGATAAGACTGAGAAACTCAACAACAAAGATTTTAAAAATTACACTCATCTCTGTATGTAATATTTTTCAAGATTAAGATATCTACACTTTATTATTACATCAAATAAGAAATTGTTAGAAACAATCTTTTCATCAAAAGAAGAGTAAAAATTCAGCAAGTACTAAAATATAGTGTGTATAACATCACTCCACGTGTTCACAATTCAGATATCTACACTTAATCATACCAAATAAAAAATTGTTGGGAAAATTTCTTCACTTACAAAATGGAGTAAAAATCAGCAAGTACTACTAAAAAAAGTGTAGACAATTAACTCTTACATACTATTAAGATATTATAATGCAATTATTAATATTTTACTATGATATTCCTCAAACTTCTTGATATACACAGTTGAGTATTTCAGAAATAGGAGATGAACAGTGAAGAATCAAAAGAACGGACTCTAGATAAACCTACATACAACTGTCCGGGACTAAACACTGGATTTGATAGGTCTAAACATATTTTGTCAAAAGTTTGACCTCTTACTTACATTTAGAAAAACCGATGGAACAAAAGAATAAATTATCTCGTGAATAAATTAAAATTCTTCACGTGTAAAATACAGCAATTAAATTGCACCAAATTTCGTGCTATCGTCGAACTACTACACATACGCGGTCGGCCGCTAATGTTTACATCTGGTAGTTGCAGCCGTTGCCATTCGGAGTGTAGAAATATCGCCGATTTTTGTGCCGCATACCTACGCGTTTTATATATATAGATTATTTGATAGGTTGTTTGCTAACTAATAATAATAAAATAATCATTAGAAGATCTTAATTGTTTTTTAAATTAAATATTTTAAGAAGCTTCTTTGTTCTTAATGCATATTTCATAAATTTCAAGCTAAACCATTTTAATTCAATTTTGCATAGCTGTTAATCGGCCTATTTATCTAGAAAGGCCTAACGGTCGATCGCAAATGAAACAGGCGAAATTTGCTCACACCCATTCCGTTTAGAGCTATGATCTTGAGCCATATTATCTTTTATGGACATGATTTATGGTGTTACGTTTACCTCCCATTTTGGAGGAAATGGTTCTTTTTTTTTGCACCTGCCGGCCACAAACTTAGATACATATTTTTTACCGTCTTTTTCTTGTCATCTCTGAGTTTCTTTACTTTTGTGTAAAGCAATTTAGAAAAAAAAATATTTCGCAGAGGTGTAAAATCCTGGGCTCTGAAATAAATAACAGGACTTTTGGAAAATTTTTGGAGAATAGGCTGTAGGCTGAAGTATGCCAGAATTGGATGAAGCATTCTGAAGAAGTTAATATTTAGTCAGTGGTTCCCAACCGGTGTGCCATGGCACTTTAGGGTGCCATGAGATCGGCCAGGGGTGCCGCGAACTTTGTATTATTAGTTTTTTTGGTTTAACAAAAATATACTAGTTGGACCCTCTACACCCTTGTGGGTCCCTGGGGTCATATATGACCCCAATGCAATTTCTGTTTAATATATCTTGTTAATCAACCATTTGTTTTTAATGACATTTTGTGACTTTTATTCTGTTAGTTTTTTATATAAAATAATGCTATTATATTGTATTTATTTTATTTTATTTTTACCGAATTTTCATTTTTTACACACGAGACCTTTGGGGTCACTGGTGACCCCAGAAAAAAACTCTTGTTTGCTTTGGAAAAAAGTGGATTACAATGAGTGGAATTACTATCTGGGGCTTCTAATCTTAGCTAAGGTTTTCAAATCACATGGCGAAGCACTGACAATTTTTTGGGGCTGAACAGTTTCGACGACCTCTTTTTCAAGCTGCAATGTCTCTAAGGAGGTTGAAAGTTATATCTAGAGTCCTTCGTTTTGACAATAAAGACACTAGAACAGAAAGGCAATTTATAATACTGAGTGATAAATTGGCTGCTATTCGAGAATTGTGGGACAATTGGGGTGAAAATTTGCTTAAATTATACAATCCAGGAAATAATGTTTCAATCTACGAACAACTTGTCGGTTTTAGAGGCCCGTGCCCTTTCAGTCAATACATTCAACAAAACCATCGAAGTATGGCATAAAAATATGGATTGTTTGTGACTCTAAAAGTGCATATGCATGGAATATGCTAATATACACTGGAAAGCCAAAGAATGGCCCACCAGAGAAGAAACAAGCTTTACGCTTTGTTTTGGATTTGACCAATGGTCTCAAGGGGCAAAATGTTACTTTCGATAACTGATTTTCCTCTTATGAACTAGGCCAATTACTACTAAAAAGAAATATATCAATGCTAGGAAAATTAAGAAAAAATAAGCCTGAACTTCCCATCGAATTTACTCATTAGAAAGGATCTGAGGTATTTACCTCAATTTTTTTATTTTCAACTGACACTACATTAGTAGCATATACACCAAAGAAAAACAAATATGTCAATCTAAATAGTACCATGCACAACAAAGGTGATATAAATAATAGATCTGATAAATAACCAACAATGATAATGGATTACAGTTCGACAAAAGGAGGAGTTGATACTTTGGATCAAATAGTTGCTACTTGTAAAAGAGGAACTGCTCGTTGGCCAGTTGTACTTTTTTACAACATAATTGATGTATCTGCGTACAATGCTTTTGTGATTTGGCGGGAAATTAACCCTTCATACCATGAAAACAAAAATAATAGAATAATTTATTTTCTGGAAGAATTAGGTTATGAATTAATAAAACCTGCACTACAGGAGAGAAAATTTCTCCCAAGAACTGAAGCAGCCGCAGCAATTGTTAAGAAATCGCAAATAGATCCTACAGTAGATACAAATATGAGTGGAAGCAAGAGAAATGCCAAAAAAGAGGACGTTTCAACTTTTGTCCAAGAGAACTGGATAAAAAATGTAGCGAAAAATGTTATAAGTGTTTGAAATTCATTTGCAAAAATAATTCATTTCAGGTCTGCAACAGTTGTCAATAAATCTACAGTTATTGTAAGTTTTCCTCCAAAATTAATATTTTTAATACATAAACTAAATTTTACTTTGATTGCGTCTTTTTATTTTTATTTTTTTATGATTAAAATGTGTGCAAACTTAAAAAAAATATATGTAACATGCAATAACCATAATAAATTAATTGAAGGAAAACTTGTGGGGTCGTCTATGACCCCAAGGGTCTTGAGTGTAACCAAAACAGGAGGAACCCACTAGGGTTAAAATAAATATTAAGTCGAATTCATTTCTTCAAGCCCGACAGATTGTGACGCAAATCGATTCACTCGTTGTTGAGGATGAATTAACTACCCGAAAGCCAACTATTATCAGAGATGATATCAAACATTTGTGCTCTAAGCATGATTTGTAAACCTCGCATTAATATAAAACTAAAATCTTTTCTGAAATTTCCATTTTAGTACTCTAGTGTAATACTATACTGAATCCCATGGCCATTATTAAAACTGTATTAATAAAATCTAATGTAGTGTTTGTTACTGACATCTTGTTTTAAATGAATAAAATCACCAATGGAGTAAACATTTATTTAAATTCAAATTTAACATATTTCTGAAATATATTTAATTTTAATTTAATATTAAAAAAAGCAAAAAACTAAAATTCTAACAAAGGGGTTGAAAGTTTCTAATTTCATTCTAAAGAGTGCCGCAAACCTAAAAAAAATGGGGAAATCCCTGGTCTATGTAATTATTCTTGAAATTGTGGTACAAATGAAGACGGAGACACTGAATACTTCTAGATATACGTAAATTTTCATTGCTCTTGATGGTACAGATCAGAAAATTTTCGAGAGTGAAATAGCTACTGGGGGATACCCGCCATCAATATATTCCACACCATCAGAACTGGAGATACCGTAGTATTTTTTTGCTCATGGCTTCTTTTCATAGACAGCGAAATTATACATCACATAAAAACATGCACCGAACCTCAAACGAAATGTTTGCACGAGAATGGCCTTTGATTTATTTCCATTGATGAGCTGCTAGCATTTACATTAATATTATTTGTTTGAAGTTTATTGAGAGGGTCTGACTTTCCCTAAAGAAGTCTAAATTTCTACAGTAAATCTATGAATAAGAAAAAAATTTGTGACGTCATATGATATTTGCGATTTGACTTAAAACCTACGCACTTCAATCCGTTTCAGTCGGTGAACTTGGGGATATCTTAAATTTGAAACTGCGAATTCAAATAGCACAAAAATTTAAGGATAGGCAAACAGTCTTTCCCAAGTAAAACACACTTCATTTTCACTTTGTTTATGACCTGACAAACTGGAAAAAGTTGTGCTGTTTTAGAACTTTGAACTGAATTTCTTATGTTTTGATATCCCATCAGATAAAAAGCAAGTAATATAAAAAAAAAATAAAGTCAATTCCTACTTAGATCAACAAAGAAAAATTTGAGTGTTAACTAATAGTAGGAATTGAAAAAAAGGATTGCCTGCCAGAACCTTGCCTACTGTGCGAGATTAGGAGGGGGGGGGGGGAGAGAGAGAAAAAGTTTGTCAGGTTGGGGATTCGATCTCGCAACCTACAGGACGGGAGAAGCCCGCGATACCGCAGTGCTACCGTTTACACAGTAACAAGAGGGAAATTACTATTCAAGAGCAAGAGACGCTCTAGGTCTAAAACTAAAATTGATTAATTAAATTTAATTAATGAATTAATATTTGAAAAAACTGTATTAACATCAAGTGTCATCCACTACAAGTTTAAAAAAATGTATTTGTACTTGAGTGGATGAATAAAAAGTACTTTTATTAACGATTGAAAATTTGAACAAGATATATATAGAGAGAGTGTGAACTAATAGTAGGAATTGAAAAAAGGTGTCAGAGAGCCTCCAATTATGTTGCCATGAACTAATGTAAGAGATCGAAAATGGTGTTAGGGATCTATAACCTACTCACAACCATTTTATTTTCTAAAAAAGTTAGAAAACAAAATAACAAGCTCGGTAGGCACGATAAAAGAGACAAGTAGAGAATCTGAGCAATTTCCTGGTATGCATTGTAAGATGCAAATATTCTCGATAGAGAAGAAAGAGGTGCTACGTTTATAGAATATGCAAGCAAAAGAAATTAATACAACGCACATAAGAAAAGAATGAAAAAAAAGTGCCCTTAACCATCAACTTCCATAATGAAGCCAAATGTGGCAAAGATATAACAGGTCAAATGAGCAGAGCGTATTGCGTTAGGCCTCATCAAGAATTAAATATTTTAACACGATTTCTAATGCTTTAGATTTGGCTGTAGAAGTTAAATGGGTTATTATTAAAAATAACAGAGTAAGGCATTGCAAGACGTATATTCATTCACTTATCAGCCAATGAATTACAATAACTGCATGAAAACAAAATAAATACTTGACATGGATTAAGAAAGAAATTTTGCTCTCATGATTTCTCAAATAAGGTGGCACCAAACCGAAGAAAATGTGAAATAAAAAATTGCAAGGGATTATGGCTACTTAAAATTGAATGTTGTGCAAGAGATATTGGTATTTAGCAAGTTTGAAGCTAAAGTAATTATAAAAGCAAAACTTTTAAGTAGCCGTGTTTCAGTGCTTAATCAAAATGTAAAAAAGGATTTGCGGCAAATGTATTAAATCTAAATTAATATATTTAATATATTTAATATATTTAATACGTATATTAATATATTTAATAATTTAACATTTACGTATTTAATATATTAATATATTTAATACGTTCTCTGGGATACTGAAAGTAACGGCCTTTCGAGTGTTGAAACATTCATTGTAGATTCTAGATTCTTAGGAGTATCATGACCCTGTGTACTAACCTTATGGGATTCGCTAACCTCAATGTTAACCGATGGAGAAAATGTGTCTACTATTTAAGCCATATAAATGCTGATAATTCAATAAAAATGGCATTTTCATACAGCCAGAACTTTTCTGCACCTTGCAACAGGATTCATTTAATGAATATCATCCACCAAAGGAATTTTGGGGTGTTTAATACACACTACACCAGATTTTTCCCCGGATAATTTATGTTTTAAAATATCTGCGTTTTTTTAAGGGGGTCCGGGACACATTTAAATTTTTTTTTATTTATTGAGTTAAAATTTTGAGTTTTTTTGTAATGGTCAACCATATAATTTGTATGCAAAATCACATCATAAAATTTCTCAAAAAGTTTTTAAAAATTTTAATTTAAAATTTTGAATAAAAGTGGGGTAATTTAAAATCTATATAACTCGAAATATTATTTGTTGAATTTCAAATTTTTTTCATTTATTTAAAGAGAAATATATAAGTTTTAATTTAAATTCAGCATTTATTGAAATATTAATTTTTAAAGTATTTAAAATTATTTAGATTAAAAATAACAAAAAAATTGCGTAAATTTTTTTTAAAAAATCGTATTTTCAAAAGTAAATATTTTTTCAAATTTGCTGAATCAAAATTAAAGTAAAATAGTTGAAAAAGACATGTTCCTAGTTTCAACCATTTATCTTTAAAGGTTCTTGACTTATAAGAATTTAAAGACGAGAAATGGGGAAAAAAACCATCATGCTGAAAAACGCACTTACATGTTTAAACAACGATTGGCTACTATTAGAATGTTTCAAAAAAAAGAAAATAATTTATCCTGTTCTAATTAAGATAGAAACATGATTTAAACGTCATTTCAAGCTTAAAAGAACAAAAAAAAATTAATGCAATAAAATTTTTTTTGAAAATTCGAACAATTTTGTGTCCTGGACCCCTTTAACACGAAAGAGGCCCCAAGGTGTAATTTTTTTCCCCTCTATTACAGAGTACAACTAAAACAAAATCATGCAGTCCAAGTCGGCATTCCTTGGATACATTTTCTCCATAGTTATCACTGAGGTGAGCAAATCCAATAGGGTTAGTAAACAACGAAAAAGCTGGTTTACAGTTTCTTTAATATTATAAGCAAATAATGAAAGTTTAAGAGTTACATTAAATCAGAAAATTAAATTAATTACGTTATTATAATAAAAAAATTTCAAAAACCGAATTTCATTTCATATACGAACAATACCATGCAATTTAAAGACAGTTAAAGTATACCAAAACGGGAAAAAAACATCGGTAAATACGTCATTATTTTTAATATTTACACCGATAGATGAAAATATACTGGAAAAAAAAAACGGAAATGAAACTGAAATCACTTCTGAAATAAGAAAAATACGAATGACATGACTGGTTTCCTAATAATCAATGATCCGGTGAAGCAAAATTATCCAAACTCATCGTTGGACTGACTCAGCATTTTACTTTTTATCGGATACTATTGATAGAAACTTGTGGATCGATATTCTCCCTGCTAAGCAAATTCAACATTGTTTCGGAGATTTTTACTTCTTCAAAATGCGTAAATCCCAATGTATACTTATTAGAT
The DNA here is from genome assembly GCA_907164885.2 of Dolomedes plantarius. Classification (NCBI taxonomy): domain Eukaryota; kingdom Metazoa; phylum Arthropoda; class Arachnida; order Araneae; family Dolomedidae; genus Dolomedes; species Dolomedes plantarius. Next base: position 173,339,827 of record OU015497.1, read on the forward strand.
AATACTGAAGATATTCGTGATATATAATTATATTAAAAATATTTTGTTTTCTTAAAATAAAGGAAACATATACATAATCTAATATGGAAAATTATATTGAAAAGGATTTTGAATTTCCATCAGTAATAGTTGTTGCGGTATCGTAAGTAAGAATTTAATATTTATAAATATACGAAATATTAAGAAATTCGGTAAATTTCTTATAAGAACCTAAATTCAATAAAAGATGAGTAAACATTATAAAATGTTTACCTGGTTTTGTTAACCTGGAAGTTTGGCTATTGGTAACAAGGTTTGGGATTTTGTTTTTTAAGTATTATTTTTAAACAAATATGGCTCATATGTAAATATGTTTAATTTTTTTTCCTTCGATCCCAGAAAGCTTTTTAAGTAATATAAATACATTTAAGAACCGCTTAAAAATCTAGTGTATTTTTTTTTCATTTGCTATAATAACAAAACTTTATAAATAAGAAAATAAAATCCCTCAAATAACATATTCTTTACTTACAATATTAAAAAAGATTAACTCTTAGAGTTAAATGACTAAAAGTATTTTTTTAAATATTTGCTTAGGAAATATTGAATTTTATCTCGAAATAAGAAAATTGTAACACAGTTATTTATCTTATAGTGGTGAAAACTTACAACAAAGATAGAGTAATTACTTAATTTCTTCTTGTAACTTGTACGGTAAATAAAAGAATAATCTAAATCCGTGGTTCTCAGCAGATTGGGGTGCCCCCAGGGGAGGCGAGAGGGATTTTTAGAATGGGGTGGGGTTGCAAAAATTATGGGAATAATATATATATATATATATACACCTATGCCTCAGGGGAGGGACGTAGGGTAAGAAAATCCTCCAAAGGGGATACGTAGACATACAGAGATTGAGAACCATTGATTGATATTGTGCTAAGCTGAATGTTAACCAGTACCCAAACAAATTCAAAAGCTCTCCATTGGTGAAAGATCTTTCGCTGTAAGATCTTGGGATGATTTCAAGTCCAAGGAGAAAGTCTTCGGTAATACAGTGATTTGCGTTGTAGACGATATCTTGGTGTTTAATGTGACGGGATATTTTGCTGTCTACAAAACATTACTCTTCAGCAAAACATTGCTGACAACGATAAAGGATCATGGACAAACGACCACATTCAACTGGCTTATCACAACAGATAACAGACAGACAGGGAGAAGCAAAAGCCTTCTCCCTGGTTAATGACCTTCTTGTTCAATTTCCTTACACACAGATTTCAATGGTTTCAAAATTAAATTCGGCCGAAATACAGGAAGTTTATGTGATGATGATATCTTGTCTATTCATGTATCCTTAAACCAATATGGGAAAGACAGCGAATTTTAAGCTGTTTACGATAAACCGTTCTGCAGCAAACATTGCAGGGAGAGACAAATGGTCATAGATAATGACTTTCAACTTTCTAATTAAAACACATTTCATAAGAAAAAACGGTCAACGACCTACTTTTTTAGGCCCCTGTCCCAAATATATATATATATATATATATATATATATATATATATTAGCTATGATTCCCTTATGTCACTTACATCGCAAAAGTTTCATTGGCAGATTCTGTTCTGAAAGTATTGCACATGTGGGGTTTCCTTCCAAAAGAACATTTTTATTATATTTAAACTTAAATGCACTTCCAGACCTTATATAATGTTGCATTATCATGTCAAAATAACATACATTCATGGGAGAGACCGAAGTAGCAAAACATTACGTATATCCAATTTATAGAAGCAAAACGCTTGCAGTCACTACTTCAAAATTTCAGAATCATAAATCATTATGTACTGCATCTTCTCTTAACAAAGGGAAAAGCAGTTAGGTCTTATTCTCTGTAGAAATAAGCGATGTTAGTACTCATCGCTATATACCTTTCTGTGGAGCATATAACAAATGGGAAACCTGGGTCCGGGGCTAACTGTAAGCTGGATATATATATATATATATATATATATATATATATATATATATATATATATATATATATATATATATATATATATATATATATATATATATATATACATATATATATATATATATATATATATATATATATATATATATACATATATATATATATATATATATATATATATATATATATATATATATATATATATATATATATATATATACATATTAATACTGAAACATTTTGTTAAATTCCTTCTTCACACGGAACGCTACGATTTTGGATATTTTGTAATCTGTCACACTTCCTGCTTCCATCCCCGTAATAATCATATAAAATAGGTTTTTCTTTATACATTAACGTTGAGACCAATGTTCTTGAGCTTTTCCCACTTCCTTATTTATCCAGCTGTTAGTACTGCAGTTAGGTATACAACACCGTCATATAAATACCTAAAGCAACAATCGAATTTGATTTTCGTTGCATTTCTCATTAACTGTTGCAAAATGCAGCTATGCATTTATGTTTATTGTTTGTACAAGTATTTTGCTGAATGTTTACTTATCGTAAAAAGTAGTTAGACTGTCTGGCAGAGAGGTTTTCTTGAAGTAAATGTTTTAATGGTATACAAAAATTGTAAACATTGTATATTCCTGTCACAGATAAACTATTCTCTTGGCAGGGTTTCAGGTTTGCATTAGTAAAGTATCACATTGTTATACTTAAGTATTTCTATTGGAATGTAATGCATGGATATAAATATCTTAGTATTCAGATAAAATGAGTCGTTATCAGTAGCCTATAAAAATAATTCGAAAATGAGCATGGAAGTCACAAGTTTATGTATTGTTATTATTGATATCTTGAAATTTAACTTATCGATGTCTTAATTAACAAACCACGTAATTCACATTTCCCAAATTTTACAGTATGAGCAAAAAAACTGATTTATTTCACAGTGAAAAGTTAAATTATCATTGTTTATTCTTAAAAATAAATATTAAAGTGTTCTCATAAATATATATATATATATATATATATATATATATATATATATATATATATATATATATATATATATATATATATATATATATATATATATATGTGTGTGTGTGTGTGTGTGTGTGTGTGCGTGTGTAGGAAAATGTAGTACCTCAGCTTTCATCGGTGTATGGTACCTGAATATACCACTAGATGACACTAATATCCGTTTGCTCCTATTCCTCAAGCTCAACTAAAGAAGAAGAGTTCTGGCAACCCCAGTCAGCGGTTAGACGACGGCAGAACGATGAAGCATTTTGAATGATAGCAGAAGACGACTATTTATTCATTAGCCTATGTAACTACGTATATTTAACGACGTAGCCTTGTAAGTAATAATATTGTAAATAAGTAATATGTATTAATTAGATTTTAGTATAGATTATAATAGTTTAGTTATTTAAATGATCGCACGGCTTTCCTGTCCCATATATATATATATATATATATATATATATATATATATATATATATATATATATATATATATATATATATTTAAGAAAAAGATTAAACAGAATACCAGTAATAGCACTAAAGCTACTTGAAGCCAGGAACAAATGAATGAAAAGAAAAGTATGAAACAGGTTTTAGACAGTATCTCTTCATCAGTGGTGTCAATACTGTCTAAAAACCAATGGATTGTTTCCGATGAGTATGAACTATAAAATAAACACACTCAGACTCCGTACAATCCATGAAAAACAGAAGAATTGATTAAATATTGGATTAAGAGTTACTTAACCAAAGAACACCAAGCCTGGCGTTAGACAGAGTAGAAGTTAAGAACATGTAACCGCAAAATGACTGACGTCACAAAACTTGCAACCAAGGAGATTATGGATACTCAGTTAGTGACTTACTATGGTTACTTTATTTTAGGACTATTAAACCATTATTAATTTTGTTTTTTATTATTATTACTAAGAGTTATTTTTATTCTTATTTTATTTTTTATTATGATTTTTATTTTATTTTTTATTTTTAGTAGTTATTTTTTCTAATTTTTCTTATTATTATGTTTAACCTATTAAATGCAACAGAAGAAACTATTCATTAAAACTAAAACAACCAATTATGTTTTGGGTAGACTTTCGGGGTAATTATTACGTGATAGCACAGCTTGCAAGTATATATATATATATATATATATATATATATATATATATATAGTCCCCATTGTTATGTATCAAAACATCTTCATAACTGAAGTGGCGTTACTAGGTTAGCCACAGTTAATTTAAGGAGTTAGGTAGTATGCGTTATTTTATCCCTTTTTGGTATGAACTAAATTTTTTAGAGTTAAAAGGTTTGACAGAGTTGTACAGGGGTCATAAACCAATGTAAATAGCATCAAAATCCAAAAATTGCATTTTTTGTAGTGACGTGGTTTACTAATTTGGCCGAGGTTATGAACAAACTTCTTTGAAAATTATTCGAATACATCATGTATTTACAAAGTAATGAAAAAGAGTCTAACTAGCCAAATTATTTATCATTAAATCAACTGCTTTTCACAAGAAATAGTAGTACACTTGTGTTAAATTGCATTTTTAGATGTTTTAGTTGTCGTATGAGAACTTGCTAGTGCTGAATTATGAGACAAAATTTCAGCATGTGTGTGCAAGTGGAAAAACATGAAAGAAAAATGGATGTGTATATGAGAAATTTAGTACATTTAATTATTAAAAATTAAACCTTAATTGGAAAAAAAAGATTTAATATTTACAGCGTACTTAGTATAAGGTAGGGATTTAAGTTGTCCATTGTTATATAATACACACACTTCGAATCTGGTCGAATAAAAGAGAAATTATTCCAAAGGAAATCACAAAATACAGTATATATGTTGGTTTCCTAAGAAAAAAAAACTTTATGCATGTATTCACAGAATGAGCTAAGACAGTGGAAATTTATAATTTCTCGACAGGAAGGAAAGCAATCAAAACATTCTGGAAGTTTTGTGGTCTTGAGCTTAGTGGATTATGTTTCACATTATTTAAGCTTTTTCATTTGTTATTAAATCCCAGTGGTACATAAATCTAGGAAGAGACAAATTGCAAAAATTTTTAATGAAAGCGTAGAAATAATATATGTAAGGAAGGTAAAGGAAAGTTATACTCAGAAAATAAAGCAACATTTGCTTATATGTTTTTTGATTAGTATGCATAAAATCCAAAGTTTTTATTTCCTAATTAAGAAACGTATCTATTTCATAATTCTTGTCAGTCATTATCTAGTTCTCTTCTTGAGATGACATGTTATTTATATTATAAGAATATGAAAATGGATGGATGTATAATCAATGTTTATTATGGAAATTTGCTTTCGTACATAAAAAAATATAGAAAATTGTCATGAAACCATTAAAAAACTATCAGCACATGCGTAATCAACACTTCTTCAGTTCTACAATAAATTAAAATGATGGGTAGATTTTTCTAAATATCAATAACCGTTAATTCATAGTCCATCATTAGTCTGAAGAACATTATGTGTGATTATGGCTATGAACATAATGTGACAAATGCGGTTTTACGAATAGGCATATGTGAGGTCACAAATGCGATTTTAAGAATAGGTATTTGTGAAGTCAAAATTGCGATTTTACGAATACGCATATGTGAAGTCACAAATGCGATTTTATGAATAGGCATTTGTGAAGTCACAAATACGATTTATGCGTAGGTATTTGGGAATTGTTCATAGAGACCTTCACGGCTAATTCTCCTCTGACTGGCGATGAATTTTTGGGCAGTTGGAAACAATTAGACATCATTTTTAATTTATTGCGTTATTGAAGAAGTGGTGGTTAGTATGTATTTTCTAAGAGTTTCCTATAAGTCATAATCTCCACATGAATGTGAAAGTTTGTCAAGATATAGTAAAAAACAAGCTGCAAATGAAAAACAAATTTTGAAATATCTTTATAAGAATGTGAAGAATACATGAATTATCCTACATTATCTAGCCTTTATCAAATTTTCATAGAAAAGTATTGAGGAGCTTAACAAGCTGAAATGACTGTCTGTAATGACTGACATAAGGATTAAAAAGGCGTTGGCTCAGTCTAATAATCTTTATTAAATTAATTAATCCATTCAATTAATTAATTTAACTATTATGTACTTTTTTG
>OU015497.1:173350958-173353458 GCA_907164885.2 Dolomedes plantarius
CTTTGTTTTTCTTCCCCGCTAGCTTCAATACTGAGGTTCACCTCTGTCTCATTGTTTAAACAGGTTCGCGTGATATTTTCTCCCCCTAACGTCTCGAAAATCTGAGGTGGAAACAACATCTGGTCTTCTATGTGTACCGCTACCGCGCAAATAATTTCCGTAGGAATGGATAAAGTATGCTCACCCTCATCTAATGCTAGACTCGATTTAACTAGTGGGCATCTCACTGGTGGACCAAATACGTCTTTCAAATATATACTTGATAACCCTTCCGTATTTCCCATTTCCAAAACATCCTTCCTTACGACCGTTATATCACAGCCTGAATCAAGTAACGCCCTTATTGCCTTTCCGTTTATTTTGACCTTTACCCTTTGTAGTTTCCCATAGCAAAGCACCTTTTCCTTCCTTTGGAACAAATCCACCCTCGCTACTACTACATGTTCCGAATCCTCAATTTTTTTAGCGTTCGATATAGTTTCTACGCTTGCGTTTTCATTTTTCTCTTGCAACTCTTTAGCTACATTTATTCTAGCCACCTTATTCGTCTTTTTGTGGTTCCCCTCTTTATTAACTTTTGGGCAATCCCTCTTAGAGTGATCCTTCGCGCCGCAAATGCAATAGTCCGAATTACGTTCTTGTGAAAATTCTTTCCTGGGCTCCCCGGCTATTCTGACGCTTTCATTGTTCCCCGCTATCGTCCCACCCCGTGGTTCGAAAGCGTAACTGCGCCCCTTAGCCGCCCAAAACCTGTCACCTTCCAGCGCAAATTCTTTCCGCCTAGTCCCAGAATCTCTCTGGTGTACCAGGACATGAAACCCCGTCTCACTGGATAGAGATTCCACACTATTCGTGCTATTTCTATCCATCCGTAACCTATCGTTTTCCCCTTGAACAAGTTGTATTTTTAACTTTATTAACTCTAACTTGTGGTTCCGAGCTATTTGTTCTCTCTCTAATTCCTGACTCCATGCCCGTGCCCTTTCTTCTTTCTCTTATTCCCGACTCCGTGCCCTTTCTTCTCTCTCTAATTTTTGACTCTCTATTTTCTGTCGTTCTCGTTCCTTCCTATCTTCTACAATCGTTTCCAACGATTCTTTAGCCAAAGTTTCCGCATAGTTTTCCCCTCCTTTAATAATTTTAATTATTTGCAATTTGTACATTTCCTCGGTGACTACCTCACCCATCTCGCAAGCCAATTGCACGAGATCCGTTTTCCTCGGTGTATTTAAAAAAGACATTGCTCCCGAATGTTAATTTACAATAAACGAGCGAAAACAAAATAAAATCTAGAAGAAAGCTCTTAGCTTTTTCCTACACTAAACAAATATCCCTTCCACAAATAACAATTATTCAAAGCAGAAAGCACTATGCACTTTTAGAGAACTTTAACTCAATAAGAAGAAATTTACTTCACATAAAACACTAATACTATTAATCATTATATGCAAGCAATATTAACCTATGCAAGAACACAGTATACAAAAGAACATAAAATCATAAAGTTTCCAAAGAGAAAGAAAAAATTAACCTAACACACGCGTTCTTAAGCACCCAATATCAAACTAGCCATGAACAGAATGTGAGGGACAAACGAGTAACAATTCATGCACCCTAATTTGACGACATCCGAGATCCTTACAGGTATCCTTTTTCATCACAAACATCCTCTGTTTTGTTTCCGACACTCTGTTTCACTTTTCTTGACGCTCCGCTGTAATGGTCAGTAGCTGAGGTCTGCCTCACTTTTCTCGACGCTCCGCTATAACGGTCGGTAGCTGAGGTCTGCCTCACTTTTCTCGACGCTCCGCTATAACGGTCGGTATCCGCTGTAACGGTCAGAAGTTGATGAATACTTGGCCTTCACCTCCGCTACTCATATACTTCTTATCCTCTCCGTTAAGCTCCCGGTCCTTAGATCTGCGTCTACCGTTGTCGCTGCTGGAATCGTCAGCAGAAAAAAAAAATATATATATTTTTCCAAAACTTCCTCACCCTCGCATGGACCCAACTTCCTGACACCAGATGTAAAACACCGTACTTGGTCCAAGGACGCAATATCAGATATTCACAGGTTTTCCGAGCGGTTTTTTTTTTCAATCTCCCAGTATGGAGTAGTCGATATTGCAAAAAAAAATCACCCGCCTAAGTTAATGGGGCGATATCCTTTTTTGGGTTCCACATGCAGTGAGGGTGTTAACTCGGTTTCACAAGATTCTTTTCAAATTGAACATCAAAACTTTAAACAAACATTTTTTTATTTAAATTTAACAAATTCATCAGAACATCAAAGCACTATTACAACCTCTTCTCACCGAGTACATCGTATATCTCAAAACTCAGCAAAATCTATCGAAGTTGCCAAACCGTACTTGTAACGTAACAAAAAAATAAAATGAAAACCAAGCATGCAAATGACATTACGTCGCACTGAAAAATAGTAATTTATATGAATGCCGGCACGTGGGATAAAATATAATAATTATCACACAATATTGGT
>OU015497.1:173355958-173363458 GCA_907164885.2 Dolomedes plantarius
AAACTAAAATTCTTCATTTCTTGGAGTAGTTGAAATTTCTGCTTCTTTCCGATCTAATTTATATATATATATATATATATATATATATATATATATATATATATATATATATATATACACACATATATATATACATACAGGGCCGTAACTTGGCAAGGGCAACAGGGGCTTGGCAGGGGCACCCCCCTAGGGCCCACTTGGAAGGGGACCCAAAATGCTGTATTTGTTTTATTATTTTCCCAAACCAAATTAATTAAAGAGCCCATATGCAAATTCTTGCCCAGGACACAGAAATGGCTAGTTATGGTATATATATATATATATATATATATAAGTAATTTTTAATTAAAAGGAAAAAATGCGGGACCGCAAATTTTAAAAACTTTATACTTTAACTCAACTCGAGACTGAATATTCACCAATTTGTGTTAATAATTAAATTCTTCATTTTTTCCCTCCGTTAATCATTTCAAAACTAATTAATATTATTTAACTATAGTTTAATTAACTTCTACTTCACTGAATCTTAACAACATAGAAAATTGGATTTATACGTCAACTCCTTGCAAAAAATCCCTTATTGCCGTAAAACTTTTCTTTATTGGCTGACAAAGCCGATTCCCTCATAATCTTATAAACTAGGATGAAATTCCCATGTTAATATTAAGAAATTCTGTGAATTTTAAGAAGTGGTAGACATAGTAGTTAAAAGTTTCTTTAAAGGGTATTAAGAATTTACATGCTTTCAAACATTTATTAAGGAGTAAGACAGTCGCAGGATGATGAAAAAAAACTGTTTTAAACACAGGTTTCGATTGTGCGAAATTGAACTGCAAATCTCACGTTTCTTAAAACAACCAACACACACACACACTTATATATATATATATACATATATATATATATATATATATATATATATATATATATATATATATATATATATATATATATATATATATATATATATATATAAATGTATGTGTTTGTGTGTGTAATCTTTTATGTAAGTACTAGCTGAAAACCCGCGCTTCGCTACGGAGTACATTCAAATTAAATACAACGGTCAACGTGTGCAATTTATGCCAAAAAATAAATATATATATTTATAATAAATGCGATGATCAATTTATGCAATTGATGTAAAATATATATCTATCTATATATATATATATTTATAAAAAAATCGTAAGGGATATGCATTTTTTTGGATAATATCCGATCGTCTGCTGCATTAGAAAGGGAAAAAAATATTTTTTTTGTCTATATAGTTGTTACGTACGTGACGATAAATTTATTGAAAGTACCAGAAAAAGAAATCACGTGATCAGCATTTAATAAATTAAATTCTAAAAATTAATCTTTAAAAATTCACCAAAAATCAGGAAATGGAGGTAAAAAATTTGAAAAAAATTTCATTTTGAAGGAATTTTTATGATCTTTCTCGTGATATAAATTTTATAACCCTCAATGTATTATTTTAAATGCAAACGTAAAAAAAGTTTAAAAAACAGCTTAAAAATGTAATTTAAAAACATCTAAGAAGAATTTTTGAAAAATCTTTCTTAGTGCACCCCTACACTATTAGAAGAATCGCCATGCAAAATTTGAGCCCTTTAGGTCCAGCGGTTTGGTCTGTGCGTTGTATGTCAGTCAGTCAGTGAATGAATGAATGAGTCAGTTACGGAACTGTTTTATATATATAGATTGTAGATTAATGGTAACAGGCAACGGCAAATGGACAGAAACTGTTTAAATGTGAAACGTATAATGGTGATATATCTGTGCAATGAATAATAGTAATACAACATTGGCTCATCTTTTGTGTATTCCCATTGTAAAGTAGTGAATAATATTCGTGATATCTAAGGGCGAATTTCTCCCTTTCCTGACTCATTAGATTAAAAGAAATTGCTATTTTCCATGATATCCTTAATTACAAAACATTTAAAATTCGATGTAAAGGAACAGCGGAAAGCTGAGTGAGGAAGCTTTGAGATTAATAGGAACTTTGAAATCAAAAAAGGGCTTTACTAAAAATATTCTAAGAACAGATATAAAACTAATGAGAAAAATATATGACAGAAATTTGTTTAACCTCGAAGACATTATAACGGCAAAATAATATGTTTCTTATGATCAGAAAATTAGAGATTTATGCCATATATATTATAATGTTTTATGCAAGTATTGTAGAATGAATTCGAATTTAGCTTTCGGAGATAATGTGACTAAAAAGTTCATGTAACATAGACATTCAAATCAGATACATAAGTGCTACTCTGATGATATATGATATTCAGTATCTTTTAGCTATGCCGTGCTTGGATTTATAACTTTCATTTTGTCTAAGGTAAGCGATGCATACCTGATAAAGTATTCACAACTCATTAGAGTAGCACTGAAATCCTTTGTTCCTGTGGATTTGTTTTACGGTACAGCGTTGTAAAAATGTTTATTACCTTTTGTCTTATGCTAGATAGAGGAAATATATTTCTGGACTCGAATGTTTGCCTCGCATACAATACTCAATTTACATACTTTCATTTTTAATAAACTTGCTTCGCCTTGGGAATAACAAAGTACTGTTAAGTATTTGTCATATTATACACCTTCGGCATGCACAAACTGGGTAAATTACCGCAAAAGGTTTGAAATAATGGAAGAGATTCTATGTAAATACTTCCCAAATTTACGGAATTTCATTAGTGGCTTAAGAGTTGTTGGTACAGGATAACAACAGAATGCAACGTATATGTATTTTTTCTTGTCCCTTGTATGTTTTAGTCATTGAAATGCTATATCTTCTGCATTTTCGTGTATAATAATCCATCTTTTATGTTGTTTCCTTAAGAGGAGGTCTTCGCAACATGAATGATTTTCAACATGCCTTACTTATTCTATTTAATACGCATATTTTATTTCATTGACTATAAAATACTGTTATACAGTTTTTGACGATAAAAAATTTTATTTTGATTTTAATATAGGTTCATTCCCCTTATTTAACAAATGCATTTATATAGTACATACTAAATTTTTGGTTTGCATAGCTGCAAATTGAACTGCGAATCTCACGTTTCTTAAAACAACCAACACACACACACATAAATAAATAAATAAATAAATATATATATATATATATATATATATATATATATATATATATATATATATATATATATATATATATATATATATATATTTATGTGTGTGTGTGTGTTGGTTGATGATCTATTGATCTACTGATCTATTGATCTACTGATCTACTGATCTACTGATCTATCGAATAGATGAACTGATCTATTCGATAATGTGAACAATAATTATCATTTAACGGGCATACGAGCTGTACAATTATCAATTAAAGATTAATCATTATAAAAAGTATGATTTCTTTAAATCATTTTTATCTGTGTAATGTATTGCATATGTTTTAAGAGTTTCTTACGTTACACTCCCATATATATCTATACTAATATATAAAGAGAGAGAGCGGATTTTGTATGTGGATGGTAATCCCTGGAACCATTGCACCTATTTGAAAAAGTCTTTCACTATTTGAAAGGTACTTTATTCCAGATGGTCATAGGCTATATATTATGTATATATGATCAGTAGAAAGAAAGTTAGGGGCCTAAATGTTAAGCTGATGCTTCCCCTGTAAATTTTTTCCTTTGTCAACCATAGTCAAGTAACCATACCGACACATCAAACTACATTTTCATTTATTATCAGTAAAACATTTAATATTTTACAGATTCAAGTGGAGGAGGTATTGATAAATACAAAAAGGATTTTTGAAATTGGCAACGTTTAAGGGTTTATTGAAGAAAATTACATTTGGAACTTCGCATTTATTGGACATTTTAGGTAAAAGAGGATTTACAGTTTATTGGCTATCAACTGGAAATTTATTGGTATAATATTACAGAAATTTATTTAACTTATAAACTTTGTTTTTAAATTTATGTACAATTTTATGCAAAATTTGCGTAAATCGAACTTGAATTATTGAACTTTATTCAAAAATCAGTGTGTTACATTGAAACTATGAAATTTATTGATTATTTCGAATAAGCCTATGTTTGTTCCTTTATAAGTGAAAAAATATTGCTTCAATTGAACTGAAATTTTGTATAGATATAGTTGATAGTACAGATTAAAACATAGACATATTATTTTTTGAAAATAGGGCCCCACAGTTTTTTAATTAAAGTTTTAATGATTTTGCCCTTAAAAGTTTCTTATTTCGACAGCTTTCACGGCTGTCCTCGCTGACAGCCGGGAATATGGGGGTAGCCCCTGGACACAATTCAGTGCCTCACGTTACAGTTTCCAATAAAAATTACTTTTGCCATCACCATCAACAAATCCCAAGGTCAAATATACAAATATATAGAACTTGACTTAAGGGAAGATTGTTTTACTCATGGATAATTATATGTTGGTCTCTCTAGGTCAGGAAATACGGAGAATCAATTTATTTTAAAAACCTAAAAAAAAAAAACGAAAAATGTGGTATACCATGAAGTTTTAAAATAAATTATACCTACCTAATATCTACTTAAGATAGATAATTGTTAAACCCGGACAAAGTCGGGACGGGCCGCTAGTATATATATAAAACAGTTCCGTAACTGACTGACTGACTGACTGACATACAACGAACAGACCAAACCGCTGGACCCAAAAGGACTGAGATTTTGCATGGCGATTCTTCTTATAGTGTAGGGGTGCACTAAGAGAGATTTTTGAAAAATTGTTCTTAGATATTTTTAAATTAAATTTTTAAGCTGTTTTACTAACGTTTTTTTAGTTTGAATTTAAAATAATAATTTGAGGGATATAAAATTCACATCACAGGAAATACCATAAAAATTCCTTTAAAATGAAATCTTTTTCAAATCTTTACCTCTATTTTCTGATTTTTGGTGAATTTTTAAAGATTAATTTTTAGAATTTAATTTATTAAATGCTGATCACGTGATTTCTTTTCCTGATACTTTAAATAAATTTATCGTCACGTGCATAACAACTAAATAGAGAAAAAAATATTTTTTCTTGCTAATGCAGCAGACGATTGGACATTAATTTGTCTATAAAAATATCCCTTACGATTTTTTTATAAATGTATATATATATATATATATATATATATTTGGCCTTAATTGCATAACATTGACCGCTGCATTTAATTTCAATGTACTCCGTAGCAAAGTTCGGGTTTTCAGCTAGTAAGTATATAAGTATATATATATATATATATATATATATACACTGAAGTGCCACTGAATTAGGGATAGCAAAGCCTATGCAAATTATGTAGCGCTGCGCATCATGTATGCGCAAGTGAGTACGCTGTGGTAACTGCATATATAGCGCGTACTGTGGTTGTTCTGAATTAGTTGTTGGAATTACCAGTATGGGTAAACTGCCTGATTTAGACGCCTTCGATCGCGGACAAATCTTGCGCGACGCATGGGCCATTCAATTTCCGAAATCGTCAGACAGCTAGGATTTTCAAGGTCGACAGTGTCAAGAGTTATACCAAGAATACATGGATGGTGGAAAAAAAAACTAGCGATCGGGCAAACTGCAAAGGACAATTAGCCTTGACAGTGCGTGGTGAGAGACGGCTCAGGCGTATTGTACGTAGCCAGCGAAGCCAAACATTAGCTCAAATTACCACCCAGTTTAATGACGGTGCCAGTCGTACAGTCAGTAAAAGGACTGTGCAACGCTCGCTAAACCGTATGGGTTTCGGGAGCCGGCTACGGGCTACGAGATTACCACTACGAGATGCACCACAGCTTCGGGTATGGGCTACGAGATTACCATTGCTCTATACTCGCCATCGGGCTGCACGTGTTGCCTGGGCAAGAAAGCACAGAGACTGGAGTGTAAAAGGACTGGAAAAGAGTAGCATGGAGTGATGAGTCTCGATTCCGACTACTTAACGCCGACGAGAGGCTGAGAATATGGCGTCAGGCTCATTAAACATATGGATCCTGCATGCCTGGCTGGAACTGTACAAGGGCATGGTCGCTCAATCATGGTCTGGGGTGTTTTTTCGTGGCACAGTTTGGGATCTTTGGCGTGTGTACCAACCTCCCTCAATGCAATTCGGTACGTATAGTTGCTCGGTGATCACCTCCATCCGTTTATGCTGTTCTGTTATCCGCACGGTAATGGAGTTTTCCAGCAAGACAACTGTACCTCTCACAAGTCCCGGTTGGCTACTGGCTGATTGGATGAGCATTCCTCTGACTTCTCTGTCATGAATTGGCCACCTAGAATCCCAGACTTAAATCCTATTGAGCATCTTTGGGATGTTTTGGAACAAGGCGTGAAAGGCCATCACACAGCACCAAAGAACCTTACTGAAGTATGGACAGATTTAGCCAATATTTGGCAAGCCATTCCGTGGAACGTTTCCAGAAACTTGTTGAATCTATGCCTCGTCGTGTGGCAGCCGTTATCAAGGCCAGAGGAGGCCCAACTCGTTACTATGTAGTTATCCCAATCAGTGGCACATTTATTATAAATTATATATATATATATATATATATATATATATATATATATATATATATATATATATCGTTTGGGTGCGTCAGAGGGTTCGTTAGGACCTTAACTTCTCGACGATAACTACTTTGAGCATACCTTTTGGAGTATAATCGTAAAACCGTCCACACTGCAGAATTTCAAACAAAAGTAAAATCAGCGGATGTAGTTAGACACGCCTTCTTCAAAAGACTAAGAACATGACAAATTTTTAGATAGAAACTTTAGGTAGCGAGTAATAAAGGAAGAAATTTAAACTTGAGTTCAAGGAAGAGCGACGGAAATTTAAATTTGAATAAATGGCGAACAAATCTGATCTAATGAATTTCTTTACGATAATTCAAGGCTGCACTGTTATGTAGCTGACAAAATCGAGGACTTTCTAAACAAACCGAAATGTTTCTAAGACATAACTAAGAAAACTACTCATAGTCGATAATAAAATATTCCGTAATCTTATAGATTTAACTTAACTGTTTATGTCTCTTCAAGCTCCCTTTGACGCATTAAACTGCTGATATGAATCAGGCGAATGCGAGAGATTTTCAGAACGCTATTCCATCTTTTATATGTTAGCGAATAAAAGTGATTAATGTTTTGTCTCTATCTAATACATCTAAGATCCATTTCCACGACTAAGAATTCTGAATGAATCTCCAGGAGACTAGTTAGAACGTGATGAAAATAATAGAATAGTAAAGGAACAATCTTAATAATACTCAAGTTTTTCTGACTTTATGTCGTTTATATCAGTCAGTGTTTACTCACAATTAAGGATATATTCTTTTTACTTTCTTATTATGTATAAAAGTTTCTAGATAACTTTATCTATAACAGTGTAGCTTTGAGTGGATATATTTGAACAGTACAGTGTAATAATATAAAGTGAATAGCGTTTACAATATTAGTTCGTGACGGAGTGAACGTTTG
>OU015497.1:173368458-173413458 GCA_907164885.2 Dolomedes plantarius
TGTTGAGTAAAGAGTGTTAAGTCCTTGATTGGAACATAACCCCTTTAACACTAACTTCTTTGTATTTTGTTTCACATATCCCAAATTTTCCCTCATGAATAAAAACATTTAGGAGTGGAATTGGACTTAGCTTTCAGTACCCTGCAATAGCCCTTGATTTTTCAAACATGAATGGCTTGATAACACATTTTAGCCCATTTTGGATTTAACACCCTTTGCACAGCAAACAAATAATTTTAAATTGTGCATGAGGAAACTGGATAGTATGTAAGACTGGTCAGTGCATCATTTTTAAAAATTTTTTTTTTCTAATGCGGAGGCACTTTTCGTGGGATATTTGCCTTTCGTTTTTCACAGCGAAGTATTTCTGGCTGCCTTATTGTGGGGGCACCATTTAGCTAAGCCAGCATATCTCCCTATGAGGGTATAACACGAAAACGACCAAGTCTTAACAGGGATTAGAACCCAAGCTCGTTGCGTGAAAGCTTACGACGCTAACCAGTATACCATGTGGAGGGCAATTTTTTCTTCGACTTATATTAAAGTTAATTTTTTTTACCTATACAGAGTATATTCCACGAGTCGGCATAAAATATCTATTTTTTTTACAATAATTCAACAAAATATAACATAGTTTAATGTTCCATATCTTGTATTACACATATGATGCTTATATTTTTACCATTAAAAGGACAGAATACATAGAGACGAAATATATTACACCAATTATACGAATTTGTTTCAAATGAAAACAACGCATAAAATAATATAAATATGGATATAAAAAACGTCGGATATATTCCTACATTTGCTTAGATAAAGGTGAGTTATTTTTATTCCTTTTATGATATTGCGCACAATTATTACGGTAGTAAATTTTCAGATAAGTTGCTTGAGGAAAGATGTTTTTCCTAATAAAAGCATGACTGTAATTTACAATGAAAAGTAAAAATAGCAATTAAAACGCTGAAGAGAAATCTCATATTAACTATTATTATCTTACGGGAAAACATCAAAAATTTTCAATTAGTCCTTAATATATTTCCAATATAATGAATTAAAAAGCTAAATGTTATAGAGAATTCGTAAGAAATAACACAACAGAATACGTATGAAATGATTTGTTCTCTCCTAATATTAGTATAGTTGATTCCTTCTATAATTAATTATATGAAAAAGAAAGTAAATATTATTCTAATACCAAAGATTATTTTTAATCCATAAATTTGTGATTATTTTATTTTAAATTTGTGTTGTAATTTTTAGAGTTGATTTAATACAATGGTAATTTTTAAAGCATAAACATGTGTGAAACAAGGGAAAATGTTTGCAGATGGTTATGTAAGCATCCAGGACTGAAAATATTTTGAATAAATCGAAAACAATAAAGGAAGACGTTTTTAGCGCTAATATATATATATATATATATATATATATATATATATATATATATATATACAGTAGAACCCCGATATAGCGAGCCCGGTATATAACGAACTCCCGGATATAGCGAACGAAAATTTTGGTCCCGCCGTTTTCCTATTCTATTTAATGCTAATTTATCCTTTTATAGCGAAACTCTGAAATCTTAAGAATCGGCTATAACGAACCTTCTTTTCAGTCGACTACCGTATTTTTTTTATTCTTAAACTTTTTTAGAATGTTGAAGATATAACGAATGTTGTAAAAGCAAAGATGTTAAGAAGAAGATGATGAAGATTTACTTATCGCGATGTGAATAGAAAAGCACAAAATTTCCCCATTCTCAGATTGTGGCATGCAGTTGTTCGAAACATGTGATGATGAAGTAATTACATGTTAAAATCCGACTGATGAAGACATTGTGAAAGAAATTAAAATGAATCATTCTGAAATCGAAGATACTGTATCTGATGCTGATGAAGAAGAGCACATCAATGACGAAATCCCCACCATAGCAGCGATGCGTTTAATTAATAAGTTTTTGTGTACACAAACAGTCGGATAAAGAGTGTTGGAGTCATTTGATGTATTCGACAAAGAAATTCATAACATGTTTTCGAAATCAGCATCACGTCAGCAGAAGATTACCGATTATTTCTGTATCAAAACAGTAAGCAACAATTAAAGCTAAAATGAATTTATTTCCATTTGTCTTCATTTTTAGTTAATTTAATTAGTATTGTGTCAGTTTAATGTAATCGATTTTAGTCAATTTAATTCATGAATGATCATTTTTAATAGATTTTATCACTTATTAATACATGAATATTGAATTAACATAGCAACTAATGAGTTATACATTTTGTGAACTCTTAACATTTTTCTTAACTGTCCGGATATAGCGAACAAAACGTTTGGTCCCTTGAAGTTCATTATAACGGGGTTTGATTGTATATATATATATATATACAGAGGCTGTTCACACATTTTTTAGACGATGTATATTGTATTCACAAAACTAAATTACATAAAATTCTTGTGTTTTAAATGTTCTATTTGACATCCCTTATTCTGAACTATCTTTCGACACCGCAATTTCCAGGATAATAATGCCTTTTGAAGTGTCAGATGAGGTATTCTATCCCATTCCTCCTGAACAGCTTTCCAGAGTCCTGTAAGGGTTTTGGAACGACGTTTGGATAATGCAGATTTTAAAAGTCCGAAAGCACAAAAATCCATATGTGATACATCGGCAGATTTAGTAGGGATATCAGTAAAGGGTATGGCCTTGATACCAGTTTTTTGTTCCATTTCTTTTAGGAAATTTACAGTGGATTTTGATGTGTGACTGCTAGCTTTGTCCTGATGGAGTCTCACAGATTGATGGCACTGTGGGTAAAGCGATGGTATTTCATTCAGAAAATTTCGCGATAAAATATGTTCCTTATAGTATTTGGAGTTAATCTTGACATTTTTTTCCACTCTCTTTATTTTTAACTTGCCATTATAAGAAACACCAGCAACAGTCATGAATACCTTAGAAAAACTTTCTTTCGATTCTTTGAACCATGTACTTAAATTTTTTTCTCCCCTTTTATGATAATAAATGGCTTTTTTTTGTTGCAATCATTTAAATACACCCATGATTCATCTATTATGACAATTGTTTACCATTTTTCTTTGGATAAGTGTTTCTCATATAGAATTCTGCAGCGTGTCCTGCGTTCAGCGATATGATTTGGAAGAAAACGATGCACATTGCGTTTTTTCGCTTTCTTAAGATTTAAATCAACGTGTATCATTTTGTTTACAGTGGACACCGAGCATTTTAATGATTTTGCAACTATCCTTTGACTAGGGGGATTTTCTTTTAACATTAAACAACGTACTTTTGCAATAGTCGAAGATGTCCGTTTTTTCCTTGGATACTTGTTTGGAATTTTTGTCCCAATTGAGGCTCAAATTTGACGTTTTTTTCCTCTCTTGTTGACGATATTACCTATCGACGCTTTAGATATCACAAAACCATGATTCTCACATCGTTTTTGGATAACGGAGTATGCATATATCTCTTCGGAAAGAGCATAAATGTAGTCTTCGAACCACTGCTTTGTTAAAAATGCCATTTTGAATAAAAACAAAACTTTCAAGCCGCAGACGATAATTTTGACTTTTAAAAACATAGTACAATTGCATTTATTTCTTTTGCAGCAAACGATTTTTTATTACCGCTTACCAAAATCGTCTAAAAATGTGCGAACAGCCTCTGTATATATATATATATATATATATATATATATATATATATATAAAACGTTTGTGTATTATAAGGGAACCCTTCAAAGGATTTCATAAATTAAAAAATAAAAATATGAATAGTGCACTATAAAATTATAGAGTTCCGCTTTAGACACAATTTCTTTTACATATATAATAATTTTTAAAGCCGGGTGATGGTTTCAGAACCTGTGGGTTCGTGACCCACTGTTGGCTTGGATGTTCCTAGCCGTTCGGAATCGGCTTTAATCTGTAGGTTAAAGTCTAATTTGGCCTTGCATAGCAACAATCGACCAATACAACCTAACAACCAATATTTTTTAAAATGGAATTTTTCCATTTCTCTGATTTCCTGTACAAATTTTATATATTAATTTCACTCAATAAAAAATGGTTATATTATATATATATATATATATATATATATATATATATATATATATATATATCATGTATGTATGTATTTTTCCTAAATACGAGAATAAACATTTCGTGCACCCTCAAATCTAGAATGATTCTCTTATTTATAAAATCCTACAAATTCAGTTTGACTAAAATTTGTAAATGAAATTCTCGAAAAAAGGATCAAAGAACTTAAAAGAATTCAAACCCCGCAGGAATGCTTTAAAGTGAATTTCTGGCAATATCAAAAGGGGAAAAAAGACAGAGGTAAGTAAAACGAAATATGAAAAAAAAATATTGAGTTTTATGCACTTTGGTTTCGTAGCAACAACAAAAAAAAGGCATTTCTCTTGCTTTCTTCGATATGCCATCGCCCGACGCTAAACCTTTAGCTTAAAGAATACACAAAAAAATAAATAAATATATGTTGAAATGTCTTGCAGCTAAATAAAAACCGAAATTTAAAACACGCTCCTGAAACTTTGGTTTCGACTGGGCTTGTTTTAAAAAGAGGAATTGAAAAAGGGATATTTAAGTTACAAAAAAACAAAAACAAGAAAGTTATTGTGACTCTCATAATCAAGGATTTTTATAGGAATATTTTATCATTATTAAGTATAATGCTTGCTAAAGATTGATTTCCTGTCGCAATCCTTACAAGCAATTTATTACACCGCAGACAACTCTAGAACGGGAAAATGGTTAATACATTTCTAAGAACAACTTTGGAGAGTTTTTCTGACACAATGCATACACTTAAGTACCCAGTAAAGTCTCAACACATACATGCATGAATGCACGAACACACACACACAGAGAGAAATACATATATATATATATATATATATATATATATATATATATATATATATATATATATATATATATATATATATATATATATATATATATATATATATATATATATATATATATATACATATATACAGAGAGAGAGAAGATATATATACAGTCTTACAGTCTGCGTTCGTTATAACGACTCTCCACGTCCCGTAGATGGGGTCTTTATAACGAGCGGTCGCTAGAGAGAAAATAAAAAAAATAACATTCATTCATTAAGGGATTCCATTTAGGGCAATTCCACCAGTTGTTGTATTGGAATGGTCGCTATAATGTGCATTTTTTATAACAAGCACCGACTGTATATAAAATCACCACAATGACCAAGATAAAGCTATACCAAATGGGTTTATATATAACCACTTGATCAGTAATGAGTTAACCCAAGTGCGCAAGATTCTTGAAAATTAAGCTAACACATGAAGAAATATCAAATTAAGAAACCTATTACATTATGTATAATTGAATGATCTGTCTATCAACAATAATTATATTATCATTAAACTAATTATTCTTTGTGTAATATTTGATGTCTATGGCGACTGGCTGGTTTTGGAGCACTCTTATATTTGCCTCTGTAATGCTAAACATATATTATGCTTCACACGATTTGAAATGGCCTCAAGCAACCATGGCAACAGATGTACTGAATGTTTATAAGCATTCCACCTCTCTTTTCGTATAGGCGAGCTCGATAGATGAGATCGTTGTGGCATGCTTGGCAAATTGTGTTCCCGAATTCTAGTGGGATATAGGAGGGTGGTGTGGAATGGGCCCGTCCAGTTAATATTGAGGCCTTGTTTGTCTGTATATATATATATATATATATATATATATATATATATATATATGTGTGTGTGTGTGTGTGTGTGTGTGTGTTTGCGTATGTTCACTTTTATTTAAATAGGGCAGAAAGATTATATGCGTTGCTTTGTTCACAATAACATAAGTCTTTATTTATATTTAACGGAATTGCTCCGATTTATTTGGAGGTTTATTACTAATATTTTAAAAACAGATTAAAGATTTAATAATTTGTAACCGGATCGAATAACTTGTAACCGGAAATCCTGCTTCAAATTATCATCAAAAACTCACCTCATCGTTTTTTTTAAAGTGCCGACAAGCGGCTCCGGGCAGAAACAATTATATATATGTCTGCCGAATTTTTCAATGAGATCTCAAAATTTCAATAAATATTTGATCGTAAGTTTAATTAAATTTATTTCTCCAACGATGAGAATACCGTCATCTTCTGATTGTTTAAATTTCCAAGCATGGATATAGGTCAGTTGTGTCACAGACATAGCGGGTTATTATGCCCTTAAATAAGATTTTAAATATGATATCTGGAAATTTATAGTTTTGAAACAATAGTATGTACATAGCAAACTACTCTTTAATTGTCTACACCGCTGTATGTAACAAGCAAGATTTTTATACCTTTATATGAGTTTTTTGCTTATAAATATTTAATATGAAGTATGGAAAGTTATAGTTTTCCAACAATGTATACGATCTCTATACAACAAACTTCTCTTATATTGTCTTCATGGTCGTATATGGAAAGCAAGAGTTTTATGTTTCTATATAAGTTCTTCTGTTCTGAAATATTTAATATAAGAGTTGGGAAATTATAGTGTTGTATATATGCTCTATACTGCAGACTACTATTTCATTGTCTTCACAGTTCGATATAGGAAACGAGATTTTTATACCTTTAAATAAGATTTTTTGACCTAATATATAGAATATGAATGCTGGGAAGTTATAACTTTGCAATGATGTATGGAAACTTGACATTGCAAACTACGCTATTATTGTCTTCCCAGATTTATACAGTTAAAATATTTTTATGGCTGGAGCAAAATGCATGAATTTTTGTTAATCTGGAGTATTACGTATGAAAGCTTAGAAGTTACATTTTTACATACATGCTATTGTCTTTACACCTGTATACCGAAAATGTATTTTTATGCCTATAATTTTTTTTTGTTCTGAAACTTATTTAAAGGAAAAGTTAAATTAATACTTTGTATACTGGAAATTACTATTTTAATTCTCTTTAGAGTTGTATACAGCAAAAATATTTTTTATGCCTTTAAATAATTTTTTTGCTATGAAACTTATTTATAGGCATATTTAATATGGAAAGCTTGGAAGTTAGACGTTTGAAAAATAATGTATATGTTCTATAAACCAGGAATAAAGCTTTCAGAGTCTTCCCAAATGCATACAGAAAGTAAGTTTTTTTAAGTCTTTAAATAATTTATTTTGTACTGATACATAATTAAACACATGTTTAATATGAAAACTTGGAAGTTGTAGGTTTGATATAATGTATATATTCTCTCTATACCTCAAACTAAGCTTTCATCGTCTTCACACCTGAATACATTTTTTTTCTGCCTTTAAATATTTTTTTGTTCTGAAACATATTTAAAGGGATATTTATTATGTATGCTTCATAGTTATAGGTTTCAAACAATGTATATTAGGGTGGGGTGAAAAAAATTATTTTTATAATCAATTTCTAATAGCGCGGAAAACTTTCGCATTAGCATCCTATTAACGGTACAAATAATATAAAAATATAAATTGGTTTTGAAATCGCGCAAGAGCCCTAAGGTTTAGAAAAAAAAAGAAAAATCTGCACTTTTTTAAAGTCGTATAAATTTTTTAATAGTTTACTTTATTTCTAATAGTATAAAAACTACTCTTTGTAGTTACCTAATTGCGTGGAAAATACTTTTGGACACATTGCCGTTCATTTGAATCCTCGCAAAAAGCCTTAGAATACCATTTATTTTTGTAAAAACCTCATATTGCAGCTCTTTGCCCATTTCAGTATGTTTTCCCTCTATGAGTTTGTTATTGCCTGCTACATCGCAAATGCTTTCAAAGTTGTCGCATACTTCCTAATTAAGCGATAGGTACGGTGTTTCTGAAAGGGCCACAGCAGCAATAGCTTCTGGTGTCCTGCATGATCTGGAATCTGATCCAGATATGTCACGAGTGATTGACAAAAATAATATCAGAATGGGAAAAGTGAAGATTCGAAACGCAATAAAGGAAACATAGCACCAGCTGAAAGAAGTAAATGGAATCTACTTCGACGGTAGAAAATATAATACATTAACACAAGAAAAAATAAGAGCTAAAATGTACCGCACAGTAAGAACAGAAGAACATATTAGCGTGATTAGTGAGCCTGGTGGCCAATACATTGGTCGTGTTACACCAAAAACAGGAACCGGTAATGATATTGCCGAAAGTATTTTCGACTACATGAAAAAGAAAGATTTTGACATGAGTGCCAGTTGTAGCCATCGGATGTGATGGGACAGTCACAAACACCGGTTGGAAAAGCGTTTGTTGTACTGGACATTGAAGTTAGGTGTCAGCGACCTCTGCAGTGGTTTATTTGATTGCTTCAGTTTAATGAGTTGCCTTATAAACATTTGTTTGAGCACTTAGATGGGACAACAACTGGGCCAACGTCAGTGGTCCCATTGGCAAGCAACTGCCTTGCTGTGAGAAAAATCCTGTTGTTGATTTTGTGCCGATTCAATCTGAAGTTGTCATCACAATAAATAAAACTGACCTCAGTAAAGATCAGAAGTATCTTCTAGACATTGTTAATGCAGTTATCACTGGACTCTGTGATCAAGAATTTGCTGTTAAAGATCCTGGACCCCTCAGCCATTTCCTATGGTTAATTTGTGTTAACCGGGTATTAAGACTTTATGTTTCTGAGATTAGTTCGACAAGAGAAATGAAGAAACTTGTAACTTACATTGTAAAGACCTATGATCCTGTTTGGCTTGATATCAAGTTGCATTACACTGTGAAAGACGGTCCGAAGCACATACTAAAGGTCTTTCAAACATCAAGACATTTCCCGGAAAACATAAAAGAAACCATCGATCCGGTCATTCAGAGGAACTCGTTCTTCTGCCATCCAGAGAATATGGTGTTGGCGATGATATTGGACAAGAGACAACACATTCGAGAATTAGGCTACAGGAAGATACTGAAAGCCAGAAATGAGCCGCCAGTAGTAGGTCACGTTAGAGCCTCCGATCTTTCTTTAATTAATTTTCAAGCCACAGACTATACTAAACTCATTTATTGGACAAAGTGTAAGCTGAAACCACCTCCATTGTTGTCAAATACGGCAAAAGAACACATTTCAACTTTATTGAAAGACGCCAGAATTTGAGTATTTGAAATTTCCATGCCACACACAATCGGTACAGAGGTGTGTGAAACTTGTTACAGAGGCCGCTGGAAAAGTTTGCGGGCGTGAAAACCAATAAGGCTTTATTCGGACAACTTTAGAATCAAGGTCTTTGATGCCAGAATTGAATACGAAGTCAGAATTTAAAGGGACTTCAGTGTAAGTAACCACACTCAAATTGTTTGGTTGGTTGGGTAGGGTGTTGTGGGTGAGACCGGACTTGCAGCCACCTCTACGTGGTCAGTCCTGGGTCATTTCAGCATAAAGGAAAAGCATGCTGAAATGGGCGAAGAGCTGCAATATCAGGTTTTTACAAAAATAAATGGTATTTTAAGGCTTTTTGCGCGAATTCAAATGAACAGCAATGTGTCCAAAAGTATTTTTTACGCCTTTAGGTAACTACAAAGAGTAGTTTTTACACTATTAGAAATAAAGTAAACCATTTTAAAAAATTTTATACGTCTTTAAAAACTGCAGATTTTTTTTCTTTTTTTCTAAAATTTAGGGCTCTTGCGCAATTTCAAAACCAATTTATATTTTTTTATATTATTTTCCCGTTATTAGGATGCGAATTCGCAAGTTTTCCGCGCTATTAGAAATTGATTATAGAAAAATAATTTTTTTCGCTACAGCTCAAACCAAACTTTCATCGTCTTCACACCTGTACACAGAAAGTAAGTTTTTTATGATTTAAATATTTTTTCTTTGCTCTGAAACCTTTTTAAAGGTATGCAGGTTTGAAGACGATGAAAGCTTAGTTTGACGTTTAGATAGCATATTCATTATTACAAACCTACAACTTCCAAGTTTTCATATTAAACATGTCTTTAATTATGTTTCAGAACAAAATAAATTATTTAAATGCTTAAAAAAACTTACTTTAAAGGTATATTTAATATGATAGTTTGGAAGTTGTAATTTTGAAATAATGTGTATGATCTCATATACCTCAAACTAAGCTTTCATCGTCTCACACCTATATGAAGAAAGTAAGTTATTTATGTCTTAAAATATTTTTTTCGTTCTGAAACATACTTAAAGACATATTTAGTATGAAAGCTTCATAGTTGTATGTTTGAAAATATATATATATATTGTTCTTTCTACCTCAAACTAAGATTTCATCGTCTTCACACTTGTGGACAAAAAGTAAGCTTTTTTATGATTTAAATATTTTCTTTTGCTATGAAAATTATTTAAAGGTATATTTAATATGATAGCTTGGAAGTTGTGGATTTAAAATAATGAATATGATCTCTATACCTCAAATTAAGCTTCCATCGTCTTCACACCTGTATGAAGAAAGTAAGTAATTTATGTCTTTAAATATTTTTTTTTCATTCTGAAACTTATTTAAAGTCATATTTAGTATGAAGAAAGTCAGTGATTTAGTCTTTAACTATTTTTTTTCGTTCTAAAACTTATTTAAAGTCACATTTAGTATCATAGCTTCATAGTCATAGGTTTCAAATAATATACATTGTCTTTATATCTCAAACTAAGCTTTCACCATCTTCACACCTGTATGAAGAAAGTAAGTGATTTATGTCTTCAATTTGTTTTCGTTCTGAAACTTATTTAAGTCTCATTTAGCATCATAGCTCCATAGTCATAGGTTTCAAATAATATATATTGTCTTTATATCTCAAACTAAGCTTTCATCGTCTTCACACCTGTATGAAGAAAGTAAGGTATTAATGTCTTTAAATATTTTTTTTCGTTCTGAAACTTATTTAAAGTTATATTTAGTATCATAGCTTCATAGTCATAGGTTTCAAATAATATATATTGTCTTTATATCTCAAACTAAGCTTTCGTCGTCTTAACAGTCGTATATAAGCAAACTTTCATCTTACGAAGCACTCTCGGAAGTAACTTTGTTGTTAAGAACTGAAGAAAATCCAATTACGAAGTTTTATCTTCGTTGAATTGAAACTGACAAGAAGGAACTCAATATACGGAGTTTCCAAATTCTTAATTATTCTCCTGCCGCGCAAATGATAGAGTTTTCACTCTGCTTGAAAGGACCTTTTTTTCTTTCTTTTCCTTTCCCCCATTTGTGGATAAATTTAAGTTTCTATCAGATGTTTAACGGGTTGAAACAAAGTTGTTTAAAATGTTACCGTTTTCCGATAGATTGTCCGTTTAAAATGTGCGAAGGAATCGATAGCCAGGGAGAGATGTGAACTACTGATGAGCGTATCTGAATTTTAATCAAGATGTATCCTGGAATATTTGTAATTCGATGTTAACACGGGAAATTTGAATGAGAATTTTTAAAAAAATATTATAACTTGTAAGGTTGTAGCAGCCATATTGGATTCGCACTGCTCAATGTAAATTTGCGGGGGAAATTTTTCCAGTGATTTGTCGGCTTAAATATAACGATTTTTTCTCTTACTGAGCTTCGGAATAGAGGAAGATTTTTTTTTAACTCTGCTGTCTAATTCTTTTGAAAATTCGTCCACCAGAGGAAATTATTTGCGTTTAAAACACAGCATGCCACATATATTTTTCCACAAATACTTCAAAAAAAAATTTAAAAAATTTCTTTTTTTTAAAGAGTTAAAAAACTACCCGATTAAAATATTTCTTTCTCTGTTACCGAGTATAATTTAAAAAGAAATCTTTAAATTTAAGTCCAAAAACATTAGAAAAAAGTTTCTTCAGAAGTTAAAATTGAGCTGGGCGAATCCAGTATGTCTTCAACTTAAGTTTCATCTTTAGTCCAAATAAGAAAAGAAATGTACTATATTTCAAAATAGTTTAAAATTTTATACACGGTTCAGGGAAGTTTTTGAGAATATTGCGTATGTATGTGTGCGTTCTTTTAGGTAAGACAGAAAGTATATGGTCTGTTGAATTTTTATGAAACGCCATAACCTTTTTTTTATTGTGAATGCATTATCAGGAAACAAAATGATATTCAGAACTGGTAGTTTATTAGTTAAAGGGATGGTGGACCTTTCAAAGCAATTTTTGAAATTTTTACCTCAGAGATATGAAATTTCAGACCTCAGAGATATGAAATGAATATATATATTCATTTAAATATAACTATATTATTTTTTTTACAATTTTAAAAATATTTTTTAAAAATTATATAAAAAAAATGAAGTTAATATTTTTAAATGATACTTGCGATCCAATTTTGAACTTCCCCCCATTAATTTTGCATTTATATTGCTTAGAAAGACATTTTGAATTGATTTATGTATTAATTTGTGCTTTCGTTGCATAGTTAATTTTTAGGAAATATTTTTATGCTCTAAATTTCCGTGAAATTTTTGTACTTTTCTACACTTAAGTTAAACTTTGATAATCTGAATGATGTCGAAATCTAAAATGGATACATAACTTTATTTTGATTTGTTACAGGAGTCTTTATTATAAATTTTATAAAATTTCGTAAAAAAATTATGACGCAAGGAGCATGTCAATAAGTTGCAAATCTGGAAATGACTCATTTTGAGAAAAAATCCATTTAAAAGATGTTTTTTCACCTATAATTAATATTGACTTTTCTAATGCCACCAAGTCTTCGTTTTACATTTCACTACTCATTTTAAATGCATTTTATTCCAATAATTAAATATTTTATAAATTTTAAAATTTTCTAATTTTTTTTCGATTTTTTAAAATTTGAAAGTCTACCATTCACTGAAAAGGGAGGAGAACCATCTCAGTGAAGGATACTTGTATAATATTTTACTAATTACATGTATTTGCTTCAATAGACTATGAAAATTTTAAGTACGACTTAAATTATGTTCTTCTATAAATTATGGTTATCTTTAGGGTTTGATTTAATCATACGTTTTATAATAAATTTTAGGTGTGTAAAAATATTTTAAGTGACAGGAATTTTATTTTTTAGTTAAATTAATCAATGTGAAACGTTCAGAATCAACACATATATCAATTTTTAATATATGTGTTGATTCTGACATCAACACATATATCAATTTTTAATAGTGCCTTAACATGCCATGTACGTCATCTCAAAACAACTAAAGCTTTCCTACAGTAAGTTCTAATTTTATTTATGAATTTTTTTTTGTAAAATTTAAATCAAATTAACTGCCTTCATTCTTTAGTTAGGGAATGAAAAATATCTAAAACCGAAGATTTCGCTATCTTCTGTAATTTGGAAAGTCAATTAAAAAGTAATAGCCGAAGCAAAATTGTAATCCGTTTGTATTTATAAATGCAAACGGAAATTTTAAAAAAAATGATAAATACAATAAATAAATACAAATAAATAAATAATACAATAAATAATACAATAATAATACAATAAACAATAAATAAATACAAATTAAAAAAAAAAACATTTATTTAGAGAAGTTTGTAGCGATCTGTATTCAACACGACTGAATTTCATATCAGAAAATCTCGTTTTTTTTTTTTAAACTGTTACAGGGGCAGTATCCAAAAATGAACTAACTACTCGAGGAAAATATTCATGCGTACCGAATTTCACCTTTCTCAAAGGGATTTCGGCTTTTGAGGATGATGTGACTTCGAAGTGTTATTCTTTCATTGCGATATTTGCCCTCTTTGTACCTAAACTAGAGTTTGACTGAGTGTCGGACTACAGTTTAGGTACTAAGAGCATACGACCAGGAGTAGCGAAAATCTGATGAACTGGACAGAACTAGATACTTGGTTTAATGTATTGCGAGATGAATTTATAGTTTCAGCCTTGGTGCTTCCGATCAATTAAAACTTTTTTAGACCTAACCGTTTGAAACAAATATTCTGGTCTCAGTCAACAACATACTTTCCTTGGAACGTGGAAGACAATACAAATAAAAAGGCATTATTATAGGTATCTGGCAAGTTGAGACCTCTCAAATTTCCATTACACCGGGCATTGTCCGACATAGCCACTAAGGCATTCCGGGAATGATTCCCTGCCACCGAAAAGGCTGCCATCACGATTTACGCATAGCGCTGACAGGAGCGACATCTGGTGGGATCTTACCTTCTCCCACCCACTACGAGTTCATACGACGTATTTAATAGAGTCTCCGGGATTCGAACCGAGCCCCTCCCCCTCAGTCGAAAACGCACTGGGTTACCTCGGGAACAAGGTTGAGATTTTTTCTTACATAAAGGCCTGTAAAGGTCAATGTCAAAAAGACATTACATTATGAAAAACTGTACATTCATTTCTCGTCAGAAAAGGAGATATCCTCCAAGCCTTTTCAAATGTCATACACTAAAAAGATATTATTTGGTAAAATTTCAAATGTCATGTAATCAGAATTTCGTCTAGGTGTTGAGGTGACGAAGAAAGCAGAATAAGGATTGTATTGACGTTCGGAAGAACAGATGGAAAAAAGATTTTAATGCAATAGAAGCCTTGATGTCTGCAACTTTTAAATAATCCTACCAGACACCCTTTTGTTTCTCAAAGGGGATTCGCGGCGTCAAAATTCTCAAAAGAAAAAAAATCTTGGTTTAAAACATACTATAGAACTTTTAGAATAAAAAAATTTAGAATAAAAAAGCATTTTTCTACAATGTCTACAATTCCAGATTTATTTTTATGCTACACTGTCTGTGTGTACACTGCTGTACATCTGAAGTTTCGGTCCATTTATCTCGGAATGGAAATTTTTAGGATTTGTCCTGTTTGAAATGATATATCTCAAAGTCTAGTTGCTAGGTATACCTAAAAAAATTTAACAACGTTTCTTTGTTCTATTTTCAATACACTGTTTCCGAGATTTTTTGATTCAGAGTAAAAATTCCCAAACTGTATTTTCAAAGAAAAGAAATTTACCATGCATTTTTTTACCTTATCCTTTTCTCTAAGTAATTAAAATTTTATTAGTAAAATTTTTATAAATACCGAATACAATCTTTTTTAAAACCTGTCCATGGTATATATTTGAAAAAAAATGTATACAAATGAAGCTATCGGTTGGTTAAATAGAACAAAACATGGTTTAAATTTTAAATTTTTAATTTGAAACTAAATTTTAAGTTAGTATTTTTTCATATCAACAGCATTCTATACACGAACACCTAAAATAATATTCGAGGGGGAAAACTTTACAAAAAAACGCTAAATATGAAAGTAAAATGTCAGTATCTGACTGCTTTAAATGGCTATTTTATAGTAATTTCAAAAGGGATAAAGCTGTATGTCACAGGGGAAAGGGAACATCTAATCAGCATGTTTTCTTTAACAGAGACATGTTTTCAGAAAAAAGCATTTTTTTGGTTCCAGTTACAGCTAAAAGTAATTGGATAAGAAAAGAAAATACGAGGAACCTGAAAAATGGTATAAGACCTTCTGGAAATCAAGTTTTAGGATTTACTAGCAGAAGTTTTTTTTAAATTCCTTCCAATGTGGCAAGCACTTTTCTCAAATATATACATCCCCATACACACAATTTTGTCAGCTACTTCATTATTGAAGCACCCTATGAGCGAATCTGCTGACTGTCTATGAGAGGACAACACAGCAACATGCAGGCCTTAGCCGAGTTTAAAATCCGGGTCACGTAGTGAAAACTTTATTTCTGTGAGATATTTGGAATTTCTTTAGATACATATCTTACATGGTGTTTCAATCACATGATTAAAGCCTTCTTGTGAAAGGTTTCTTGTGCATTGTATTTTGATGTAGCAAAATTATTCTGGATATCAGTATAGAATTTAAAAATGCAAAGTGACTAGGGATTTGCTAGGTTACTTCTAAGGAAATTGGCAGTGAAAATAAAAAATTTCTTATACATAAGGAAACTAATGAAAGGTTTATTTGGCCTTCAGGTTAAGTTGACAAATTGTAGAAGGTATAATAATTAATAAAATTATTGCCAATCACTGATCAGAACCCAGGATCTTTTGCAGGAAGAAACCTTACTAAATTGAACATTACATTTTATAAGCAGCTCTCGGTAACATTCAATATTTATGAGCAACTTATTGCTCTAAATTTAAATAACGGTTTATCTCTATAATCCATTGTAACACGACATTCGATTTCACCCCACCTTTTGACAGTGAACGTCTCCATTGTTTTGTAAGTGAAAACTCTCTCTATACATGGATTTAGTATAGTATTGTCTTTTTTAGTTCACGGATTCTGATTACGAGTTTTTTCCTAATGTTACTCATTTTACTTAGCCACCCGCTCGGTCGCACGCATGCTGTTGTGTTATGTGATGAAAGTTTGCCGATAATAGTGATTGTAAATAAAAGGGTTAGAACTCCTTCCTTATTCAAGTGGCATGACTGAATGTCTACTGCAAAACAATTTCCTGTAAAATTTCTCAGGATACACGGTAAACCTAAAAATGTTGTTTAATTTAGAGGACATATTTAATATCCGTAGACTTCTTTTTGTATACAAAGTGTTCCAAAAGTCGTCCGACAAATTCAGAGGTGTTATAGTAGGCATCAAGACGAGCAATAATCACATAGGAATGTATGACCGGAAACACAAACCTGACGCTGGGGGGCGCTGTTTACTTAATCGGACCGTACCTCTTAACAACCAGACTAGATGCCCGGAAATATCGCATTTTTCTTGAGGAGGTAGAAGACTCAAAATTAAAACAGGATCACACAGGAATGCACCGGAAACGCAAACCTGATCAGCTAGAGGATAAACAAAGATGCAGAAATAAAAAGACAACAATGGCTGGATTTCTGTATTTTGTTTAGAAATTCAGCCATTATTGGCTTTTTATTTCTGCATCTTTGTTTATCATCTAGCTGACCAGGTTTGCGTTTTCGGTCATACATTCCTATGTGATTTTGTTTTGAGTTTTCTATCTTCTCCAGAAAAATGCGATATTTCCGGGCATCTAGTGGGGTTTGTAAGAGGTACGGTCCGATTAATTAAACAGTGCCCTCCAGCGTCAGGTTTGAGTTTCCGGTCATACATTCCTATGTGATTAGTTCTCGTCTTGATGCCTACTATCACCCCTCTGAATTTGTCGGTCGAATTTTGGTACACCATGTATATGTTTATAAATTTTTCACACTGTTTGATACTTATATCAATTTCCCTCGATTGTAACATTTCTTTACTTATCTCATTTCTCCTATCCCCTTGTAATTTTCAATTAAAGTATTATAAGGGGGAAAAGACAGCATTACAATGTTACATATACTACAAACACAGAGAACCGAATGCATTCGATGCACAAATACGAGTTAGAAAGCGCTATAAGCTGCTCTTTGGGGAATTTCTAAGAAATTTCAGGTTACATATCATATCAAATTATTACCCACGTTGCCATCAGGAACACACAATGCTTTAAGTCACAATATAGTTAAAGGGATGACTACATGTTTCGAATTAATTAATATTTATAGTTAGGCCGAGGAGCATCAGGTGCGTTTGTTATTATGAATAATTTCCAAATGCAAAAATATATTCGTAACGTTCCACGTCTGTTGCAATATTACATATATTTAGTTGATATCTTCTATAAATTCTTCAGTTACACGTGTATTTTCCTACAACTATTAAAAACAAATTGATTTTCCCACTTAAATCAGAAGAATTTAAAATTTCCCAACTTCTTGCGGCATTATATCTAAAAATAATTTTGCAGTTGAGATAAGCATTCTGAGAGCATATTCTATTGAAATGTAACTTTAATCCTGCGTTCTGATCTAGAGGAGGCATTTCCTTTTATTTACTGTCTCCGCTGAGGTTATTTTTTTAAACCGAGCAATTCCGTAATGAAATTTCAATACACATTCTGCTGTATTCCAGTTCCTCACAGGGAAGAGCATTTTTACTGTTTCATGAAAGTGCATTTCAATTGCAATTTCCCTAGGCTAGTACCTTTATTGAGGGAGGTCTTCCGAGATTTACACCTTGTCAGCCATTATTTACAGTGACACGAGCTGAATATAGAAAGTACCATTTTTTATAAAGGTAAAATCGCAAAGTGGATT
This sequence comes from Dolomedes plantarius, assembly GCA_907164885.2. NCBI lineage: Eukaryota > Metazoa > Arthropoda > Arachnida > Araneae > Dolomedidae > Dolomedes > Dolomedes plantarius. Next base: position 173,386,592 of record OU015497.1, read on the forward strand.
TACTCTTTAAGTAAAATAAAAAAGAGAATGAAATAAAGAGAAAAAAAACCATAAAAACTTAAAATTATATTCGAAATAAACAGATGTTGAATTCGAAGTGTACAAAACGTTTTTCAAATGGAAATCGTCCAAAGAAAATTTCCGTCCCATTCCTCTGTTGTATACTAGCTTACTGTTGATAAATTGGATTTGCATTTCCTTTCAGATACAGGGAGAGTAGTCCTTTCAAATGGAAAATAATGCTTTAAAATAAACTCATCGAGTGCAGGGTGAAAGAAGTGCATTGATAAAGGAAGCTGCTCCGAACAAAATAAATTAAAGCAACGCTGCATAGGTAACGGAAGAGCGAAGTAATGTGTTTGCTTTGCGAAGTATCTTTTTGGGGCATGTCTTCTCCAAATAAATCAGCTTTAAACTTTATTAGATAATTGTCTTAGAAGAAAAGTTTAGTCTGATTGTTCATACCTGTTTTAAAGTTAATCAAAATGTTCTCTTATATAACGGAATGATGCTGAAGCACATACATCACGTTAAAAGGGGTGCGCAAGGTACTTAATTTTTTTATTATGTATATAGAGGAGTGATACACCTCTATGGCAGCCAGTAATGGACCTGAAAAAAGTAGCCGTTCTTAAAGAGGTCGCCTTCGAAAAGAGGTTTATTCTATAACATTTGCCCTATGGAGTCTTGAATCGGTTCTGAACGAAATATGGCCATTTAGAGAAATGGCGCCCTAGAGAAGTTTCACTATAACTATATATATATATATATATATTATTGTTAATCCCCAATGCAGTTGTTAATGAAGACGTTGTCACATAGTCCGTAACAATCAATCGTTCCTTTCATTAGGGGCACCTATTCAGCAAATACGTACCCCTTTCGCTGATGATGCACATTTTACTTTTCATTGAAAGAGTCGTACATGCAGTCATAAACTTAGCGGGAGTTGACTGCGGCGTAAAACCTGTGGGTCATTTACTTATCCAAGTCTGGCTGAATGCTAATCTTTCCCATAAATTACGCAACTGATTTTGAATCATTTTAAGCTGGGATAAAAATTTAATGTGAGCATAGGATATTTTGCGATTTATTAAATTGAGTGGTTGAGCACTTCAACCACTTCAAAAATCGACTCTCTTGTGTTCTCAAATATGAAAGCAATAATTATTTGTGGCAGTAGTCTATAAAGTTACCGGGAAATAAAATATTTACACATACATGCCTATTTCCGTCTTGTAATTTTTTTTCAACCAGTCCTGACATTGAAATTAAACTCCATATAAACTGACACTCTAAATTCAGACATTATCAATTTCTAGGTCTTAAGACAAATGGCTTTTAGTGTGATATTTTGTTTTCTTACTTTGATGAATTTAATGTAATTACAATAATGGATATGCCATCTTTTTTTAAAATTTATTTTTTTACTGACGATGTTTCTTGTCAGTAATTGCAAGTGTCTCATATTTTACCACGAGTAAGTAAAAGGGCCATTTACTTCAATGTTCTGAAATGAACTTTAATGGTGTAACCAACTGTCAAATTTCAACTTCCCTGAGGGTAAACAAATTTGTTTCATAAGGATTTTTTTAAAATTCTTACTCTATCGATTTTATACTGATTTTAATCATTGCAATGTATAAAATTATATATATATATATATATATATATATATATATATATATATATATATATATATATATATATATATATATATATATATATATATATATATATATATATATATATATATATATATATATATATATATATATATAGTGAATCGCACATTTTTGTACTGGGTGAGAAGCATTATGATAAGCTTGTCGCTTATTATGAATTTGTCAGGTACAATAGCTTCCATAAATATCAGTAACAGAACATATGGCAGATGAGAGCTGAAAAAATTGAAAATGAAAAAAAAGGAAAGGGCTAATCTCATTTTACATATTTATTTTAATCTCAACATGAGACGTGTTTTATTAAATCTCGTATTTGAAAAGAGAAAACTTGTCATAGATAAATTAATTGATATTTTTTTTACCAAATATAAAACGCATTTTCTTGTAAATCCATTCTTGTAAATTCTATATACAGGACATTACTAACCGAGTCGGTCAATCGTACTTTTTTACTGAATAAGGAAAATTATGATAAGTTTCGCAATTAATATTGCCTTGTTACATTCAATGGCTGTCATAAACATCAGTAACATCAAAAAACATGACAGATAGAAAATAGTATGAATCGAAAATGACAAAAATAGAAAGAAACTGCAAAAGTATTGACCTAATTTTACATATTTATGTTAATTCTCAACTTGAGATGCTCTCTTTTAAAATCTGATATTTGAAAAGGGAAATCTTGTCCCAGATACTTTCATTGGCTTCATTTTTAATCAAATATTAAATATCATACTCTTTTTGATTACACATTTTCATTGAATCGTATTTGAAAAGGAACACCTTTTCATAGATATTTTCACTGGTTTCTTTTGTAATCAAACATTAAAACGTTGTCTTAAGATTCTTTCATTAGTTCCGTTTGTATTCAAACATAAAACGAATTTTCAGGATATAAAATTTCCCGTACTTCTCATTAAGATCATTCTTCGCTAAAAGAAAGCTTTTAAATTCTTTCATTGGGTGTGTCATCCAATCATGTAATTATACGCTGGAGAAAAATTATTTTGATTCACAAAAAGGCAGTCTTTGAAGTCAGAATAGATCCTAAAATGTTGTAATTTATTAAGTAAGACTCCTTATTAAAAATTTTAATCTTCTCTCAGGAACTTAACAAGTGCCCATTGTCATCCTTTCTTTGCTTCGGAGCAAAAAGAAAAGCTCCATTCTTCTCTCATCTTACCAAATCAACTCAAATAATCTTACAAAGCTACAGCATTTATCTTTCAAAATGGATGTCAGATGAGACTGCAGCGGAAAAGCTTATCGAGTTAGAACACTTCCGAAACGGTTTAACGAAGCGTTGGTAAAAGGGGGATTAAACGCGAAGGATTAAAGGCCTTTTATCACCGTTAACGAGAAATTGGATTGTAGAATCTGTAAAATGACTAAAAAGTAAATGAATTAACTGTCTAATTGTGAATGAAACTTTGGAGAGATTAGTTCTCTGATTGATGAAAATTTTTACCATAGTTGTTTCATGTCAAATAAGCTGTAATTAAGCGAACGTCAATTACTTTTCATAAAAGAATGAACAAAATAGAGGAAAGTGAAAAAAATTAACAGTTATAAGTTTACATAGAAAGAAAACGTATTACGAATAATGACTTTTAAATAGGATGCAAGAGGAATTCTCAGTATAAGACAAATGTGTAAAATACGATTTAATTATCTAAATGAACACGTCAGTCAAGTGAATAGCTGTCAGCATCTTACGCATGAATTCCCTTTAAATAAATGCTAGAGAGCAATATACTCCTGGATTCGGAGAAGAATTTTTTCCGAATCTTTCTGGTGCCAAAAATAAAACTGCAAAGAGAAAACTTCGCAAGTTTAACGCATGGTGTACCCACACGGGACAAATCAGTGCCATCAACTTCAAATACGGCGTCGAAAAATAAGAAACTCGAAACTGTATCGGAAGACTGTTGTATTGATTAGCGTCTCTAGAAGTTAGTGAGCATGGATGAGAAATTTGTATTCTACCAATAAATCTTGCAGAAGAAACTTTCACCTTAAACGTGAGTCATGTGATCTCATTAAGATCCAACCAGTGAAACACAACTTCGTTCCCGGCAGCCATTTTTTTCGTGGATTACTACAGGAAAGCTGTGCTTATTAAGATGATTAATGTTCATTGAAATGATTCGATTACTAAGGTTAAAAATCGTGGTTTATGTCCTCCTAGGAGAGCTGTTATATGCCTTAGTATTTCAGTAGTGGGTGATCTTGCGCAAGATGTTCATAAATAGCGAAAAAAGGCCCCCCAAAATAGCACTGAGTTTTTAGTAAGAGACTATTGTTTCCCTTAAGGCTAAACCAAAGCCAACTAGCTAAATAGGAGAAGGTTTAAAAGTGTCTCAGAGTTTAGAAAAAAAGGTAAACACTCAAATTGTGCTAACTGAGTTAAGTGTGAAAAGGATGACACAAACTAAAATCATTTAAAGTATTCCCTTTTCATGCTGTCATAGCATTCTGTGTTTTAAACAATGTTATGTTGCAACAGAGTTAGAATTATTGGCTCTATCTTCATTTTGCTTATATTTATGCATCTTATAAAAGAAAGTAATAAATAAAAAGATTGAAAAAAGTGACATTGCATTTCCTTCTAAGATTTGAGATTTCTATATGCATCACTTTGGCTTTCTAAACTAAATAATCTTTTAACGTGGACGTAATATTATAAGAAAATAAATAACAGAAGATAGGATTTCAAAATTACATATCCTCATTTTACCTTTTGGTGGTTCGGGTGTCTAGAGATTTGAAATTTGATCTACAAACTTTGTTATAGAAAATTGGAAAGTATGAGCATTATCCTGGCTAATACAAAATGCATGAAACATTAATGTTACACAACAGTTTTGCTTCCTTGTTTGTAAATATTTAGAATCACGCTTTGATTTCTACATAATATAAGACGTCCTATCTCCAAAATAACAGTTTGTTTCACTAATCGCTTCGAAATCGGACTTAAATTTCTGTCATGAAAGAAATATTTACATATTTAGAAACATGTATTCAGTTCATGGGGGGCAAAATTTGGAGAATATGAAGGGTGGGGAACAATTTCGTACCATTATTCTATCCATTCAGCCGGATACATAAATGAATTATTTCGAACAGTAATGCTCAAGAATTTTTTTTTTCACTAAATGAAGCCTTTTTGGTCTTAATTTCATTTCTTAAACCATCCACCTATAATGATGATGGGTGATTGCTTTTGGTCATTTTTCGTTGTTCGATCGTACGGTGTTTGGTTAGGCGATTGTTCAAATTATCCGTTCTTCTGGGATTCTTTTGCCTCTTTCTAAATAGTCAAGAAATATTATACCGTAGGCGGCCTACCTCAAAAAACAGTGGTTATAAACTTTCTCGCAGATGGAACCGTTTGTGCTTTGCTTGTTGCATGTTGACCTGCTTCAGCTCACTGTTTAGATTGTGCTGTCACTTCTGGCAGGTGAGCACAATCTAAAGTCTCCAGACCCATGTCTCGAATGAACTGAAACGACATAAATCCACATCCGGATTCCTTTGAAATGTTCACTCGTTCACGTTGATTAGTAACCCATCACAATTTTTCCGACAGCTTCCTCTTATCCAAGTATTCATGCAAAATGTTGCGCACGCTATCTGTTGAGATGCCAACCTCTTCAGCGATCTTCCTCACTTTGAAGTTTCTATTCTTCATCAGTGTATGATGGATTTTTTTCCAGTAATGTCTGATGTTTTGGCCTCAGGAGGGTGACCATAATGCACAGTGTCTCTTATGCCGATTCAGCCGATCTCTCTTAGATTCCTTATGCCCATTGAGTGAAAATCACGAAAAGATTCTTACTTGGTGACTTGTAAATCCTTTCAACTAAGGTGTAGACTCGAAGGTATAGACCCTAATATTTATCATGTTCTGCTGCTGTTTGGCCCATTAAAAGATAAAGTTTATTTAACTCGTTATTGTCTATTACACCCATTGTAACAAGATTTTACTAACTAAATGGCTGTGCTGTGAATCAGAGATTAATCTTTTTCATCTGATAAGGGTGTTTTTGAAGAATGATTAATTTTGAAGTGCCAACAACAAAGAGCAGTGGCGCCAACGTTTGGATTTTGCACGGACTTACCAAACAACCTATGCAAAAAGGAACATTTTTTATTGGTATCGTTTATGCAACAGCAATCATATTAATCTATTCATAAATCTGCTTTCAAATTTCGTATCTGACTTTTTGTACATATTATACTAATATGTTTTATAAAGTTGCAATTTATTTTACATATTTGCTACAGACATTGCATTCAATAATCCTAGAATATGGAATATACTTAGAAACTATGTGATTTATTACAAACTTTACTATTTATTAAATAGTATAACCCAATACTAATCTTCTAGATACATTTTTTTCCGTTAACTTTTTCTTGTTTTAAATATTTTTTTAAAAAATAGCCAGTACATAAGAATTTGGATTATGATTGTGCCCATCTAACTCTCTTGGTAATTAGGATATTAATTCAGAGATTTTTTTTTTTTTTATTTCCTAAATTTATTCTCTTTGGTGCAAATCCTACTTCAAATTTCTGGCTCAAAGAATCATTTATTTATCTGTGTGTCCAATTTCAGGTATAATTTCGAAATACAGTAATAATACTTAAACACACACACACACATGCACATACATATATATATATATATATATATATATATATATATATATATATAATTAGTTAGCTGTGTGTTTCTGTGTAATTCGTCATTGAAAAACCGTGCAAGAAGAGCAGAATTTTTGATTCATACAAAAAGCGATTAAAAACAAAATTTAGGCCTATAAGGTAAAAATTTATTAAGAAATAAAAATTGCACAGGATCATTTTTTTTTTCATTTTTCTTAAAAAACATTCATAGATACTTAGTAAAAATATTTTGCGACATTTCTGTTATGTTAATTTATTATACGAGAGTATTCTTTCCAAAGGAATTACACGAATATCAAATATCATTCCTTCAAAATAGATTTAACATATTTGAAAGTCTATATTAAAAATAAATAAGAATTTTTTATATTTTTTAATGAAAATAAATATACCAAGAAATGGTTTCATTTAAAATATTTTAATTTAATATAAGTCTTTTTAAAAGAATTTAAGAGGCAAAAATTGTGCCCCTTAAAAAAATAATACTTACTCTTATAATATATCCAGGAATATGTTGAAAAATTATGGCATGATATCTTACCTAGAAAAGAAAAGAAAAGAGAGTTTCATTAAAGATAGACAAGATACCTCATATTTCATATAAGGTAAAAAGTAAATAATTTTATTGCACAAGAACTCTTAAAATGTAACTAGTCGGTTTCTTTTAAAATATTTTAAACTGATGACTATACTTCTGCGCAAAATATCTATATTTGAAAAGGTTATTTTAATTGTATACTTGAAATTCTTAGAAGTTTTTCCTTGTAGTTTACTTAGTTATATATATATATATATATATATATATATATATATATATATATATATATATGTATATGTAATAATAAGGAGGTAAACCGGGAAAATAAACTTGGACGCTAGATCATCAGGGATGAGAATTCGCAGCGTCCCAGGCAATCTACTGTAGTCGAAGTGGCTGAGTGGCACAGGAAGGAATTCCAGGCAAAATAAAGCAGGCATCACTGTTACCGGTAATCGTCTCTTTATGTCACAGTAATTCGATGATTAAATATACTTCGTGATCCGTACACTGAATACTCAGTATAGGACGGACATCGCGGCTAGCCGGGAGCGGGACCCCGGCCAGCGACAAAGCTGCTGCAAAACGGGGACCGAGAGCGCTACATGTTGCTAGACCAAAAGGGCGCGAAAATCTAGTTGGATGTCCTTGAGCCGGCGCACTTAACTTTTCTCATTGGTCGGAAATTGACACCTGATCATCTCGCCACATTTCGTCAGGTTTCTAGAACATTTCGACGTTACATAAGTTCTGTCGGCAAGTGGATTTAGGGGCAGAAAGATTATTTCGGATCAAATTGAGGGATAATACTTTATTGCAATAGGGCAAAGTTAATAAAGGAAACGTTATTCTTAGAACGTTATTCTGTCATATATATATATATATATATATATATATATATATATATATATATATATATATAAATTTAATGTAAAATAGTAACTGAAGTTTAAAAATCAGTTTATATCACGGGAATAAAATTTAACATTACTATATTCTGATTTTAATTTTCCATTTTTAGATTTACAAGAAGGCCATTTTTAGAGCCATATTTAGAGGACAAGAAGGTAAAGCTAAATAAGTAATACTGTGAAACGTCTGTAGCCGTCCATCCCTCTAAACGTCCATATTGAGTTCAGAACCGTATTAAGACTCTATAGAGCCAATGTTATGGAATAAACCCCTTTCAACGGCCACCCCTCCAAACGACGACTATTTTTCGAAACTATAACTTTCGAAACTAAATATAGAGAAGTTTCACTGTAATTGTAGTACTGGAAATATTAATCATAAAATAAGGATTAAGGCTGGTGTGTACTTACCCTATTGTATTCGGTCATCTCAATGTTAACCTATGGAAAAAATATGTCCAAGGATTGCCGCAGACTTGGATTGAAAGATTTTGTTTTAAAAATTGCAGCCCGTAATAGAGAACATTTTTTGCAATTTGGGTATTTTTTGAATGCAAATGAAATTTTAAAATATAAAAGATTTGGGGGGAAATATGGTATAGTGTTTTATAAACGCTCCTTACTTCTTTTGGAGGACGAAAATTATAAAAAGAATCATGTTGCAAGATGCTGAAAAGTTCAGACTATCTGAAAATACCATTTTTATTTGATTATCAGCATTTATGTAGTTGTAAACGGTAGACAAATTTTTTCCGTAGGTTAAAATTGAGGTAAGCGAATCCAATAGGGTTAGTAACCATAAGACAGGAGCATTAAGCAAAATGCGAGGAATTAAACTTGCAAGCGGAAGATAAGATGCCAAGAGACGAAAAAGTTTTCTATAATCTGGTAATAATAATTAACACTTTTTACATCAATCATATGTATGATATATGAAATAAAATCATTTTGAGAAAGGCCATATTTAAAAGAAATGATCAAAGAACTCTCGTACTTAATCACTCAGAAATAAAAACATATTCCTTAATATATGACAGAAGAAAACGCATTTAACTAGTAATCGCCAGATAGCATCAGTTGAAGGAAAGTAATCAGGTTTCCCCTTTAGAAAACCGTAGTTAAACGCTTTTCCAATACTCGTAATCCTTCCCGGCACTTTATCAAAAGCAACCATTCTCCCAAAAATCTCATATTCAGGAAAAACTGAGTTTCATTCATCTCCCGATTTACTGATAAAATGCGAATGGGGATATGCAGTTTTCACAAGATTAACCGTCTGACCCTTATGATAAAAACAGCGCACGAAACAATAGGAAGGAATAAAAAATCATCACCATAAAGACAAGTTATAAGCACCCCCAGAATCGGAATCTTTTATGTTTCTTTTTTCTTTTGGTGTATTTTTTTCTTTCTGGCGAAGAAAGCGTTCTTTAAAGACACAATTTACGATCATTGTAGTAGAAATGGGAATAGGGAGTTAGTTAAACGCCAAGTGATATTTATGGGATATTCCAACGCTGGGACAAATGGGTCGGAATTTCTTCCTCGCTGTAACGATTGTGAGACACTGTCGTGTAGTTAGAGAGGGAAACGGAATCAATACAATGAACAAGAGTGCTCTCAAAAAGAGAAAATTTCGAAAGAGAAAACTTTATCTTCTTTTCACGTTATTTTTAATTGCAAAAGACTCCAACTTCGATGTGAAGGAACGAAGGCTAGCTACATAGGAAGATTAAAACGTTATGTTTATATGGAATCAAAGAACAGGTTTTGTCAAACTTTTCGTAAAATTAAAGTACAAATATAAAACTAATAAGGTAAATATATGATAGAATTTCGTTCATCCGCCTCGATATTAGAAGGATAAAATAATTTGTCTCGTAACACAAAATAAATCAGGGTTTATATATATACATCGGTACCTCGGTTCTCGTCGTTAATTGGTTCCAGAAGGCCCGACGAGTACCGGAAATGACGAGTATCGAACGACATTTTCCCAGAAGGCGTAATGTAGACTGATTCGTTCCCGAAATCCATAAATTTAAAATTTTATCGAGCAATTTATATATTGATGGGGGTGTTTGTTTTAACACAAAATCTTTAAGCTTGTCAGACATAAATTTTAAAAAAAAGTTATATAAAATAAAATACAATTTATCTTCACTTAATCTCTACTGAAAGGAGTTGAAGACCTAAAGGGATAGTAGTGAATTAGAGGAGGAGTGAGGGTTATAGCTCGGTAGGGAAGTATCCTTCCAATAGCACATCAGACGTGTCGTGAACCCTCACTCTTTCACCGAGGTTCACTTAGGTTCTTTTCTATGGAATAGGAACAAATGAAGTAGTGCAAGAACGAGTCGTTACTGTACAACACCAACATAAATTTAATTACAGCTTTGTACAGTTTGACACTTAACATAAATTGCAGAATACTCCGAGCACGACGTGGGCAAGCCTACAACATCTTGCCACACCCTGACTCCTACTACTACACTCTAATCTAGTTACAGATTAACTCTGTTCTGCTTACAGAACTAATTATTTCACTGGAGGCGAGACGAGCCTGCTCTATCTAGCCAGGCCTCCTAACATTAGTCTCAGAGATTCTCTCTCTCTGTCTCAATTCTACATAATTAAAGTATAATTACTATCCAAAAGTGAGACGAGTCTACATTTACCTCGCCAGACCTCCGATTCCTAGCATAGACGCTCTCCTTCTGTTACTTTCTTACTCACTCCCCGGGATCCCAAGCACCTTCTTGGGTTCAACGCCCCCGCAGCCAATCCTCTGATTGGTAGAGGGGTGGGGAGTCACGGGGTACAACATTTCCGCTTTAACAAGCGCTCCGTCTCAAACATTACACTACATATATATATATATATATATATATATATATATTATATATATATATATATATATATATATATATATAATATATATATATATATATATATATATATATATAATATATATATATATATGCATATATATGCATATATATATATATATATATATATATATATATATATATATATATATATATATATAATATATATATATATATATATATAATATATATATATATATATATATATATATATATATATATATATATATATATATATATATATATATATATATATATATATATATATATATATTTCTATTCAAGGCACTTGAACAGGTATTCGTTCTCTTTTGTTGTCTCTTATCACCTACAATCCCTGTTGTAGACTCATATAGGGAGTTTCACGACAAACCTATCAGAAGAAACAAGCTTCTGTTTACGTTCCAAAATGTTTCTGAAGTGAGAAATTGTTTGATTATCAAACAAGTCCTTATTTCGGCTTGCTAGACCTTTGTTAGGGTGATGCTTTTCAACAAAATTTTGTTATTCAACCTATTTTGGGCTTTCTTTTCGTCCGGTGAGAAGGAATGTGGGGCACCGTCTTGTATCATACATGTTTCCGCATGTGTGACGAGCACCGGAGCATTTTTTTTTTCGCGCTGACATGCGAAGAGTACCGAAGCAGACGAGTACCAAGGTTTCAATATCGATAGACCACGATCCTTCCGCTATCGAGTTCCGAAACGTGCTGGTACCCGATTCCCCTTCCTATACGAGCATAACACGATCTGCTCACAAGCAACGAACACTCAAATGCAATTTCCGAATGAGAAACCTGCTGCGTATATATATATATATATATATATATATATATATATATATATATATATATATATATATATATATATATATATATATATATATATATATATATATATATATATATATATATATATATATATATATTGTGGCGTAACGATAGGTATATAAGGCAATTCTCTGAGGCGTTACTGAAATTACTACTGTTGTATCCATAACTAAGAAAAGACAGAGTCCTAATTAAAAGTCAAAGGACAATTTTTTTAAAACAAAAACTTAACTATTTACAAAAAAAGTAACTTTAAAAGGTACCACATAATTAGTTAATTCAAGTGCAGATTCACAATACAAGCTCCGGGACCCATGGTCTGAAAGAAGAGCTCCTAAAAACCACGTCTGTCCGGGCCGGATATTACAGGCCCATCTCTTTCAAAAATACCCATTCTCTCCCCCTCGGCTTGAAACTCCGGGGTCCGTCTTCTCAGAAATCGTTTTCTCACAACCGGGAGGACAGGCAGATTATCGGCTGACAGCTCTTCTTAACTCCGAAACTTTATTACATTCCAGTCAAAATTGCATAGTTATCGCTAAGAAAGACAGCTTTACGACGGTGATGGGAGACGCTTTCTGTTTTCCAAACAGTTACCCACACAACTTGTGAGAGAAACCGCTATCCTGGGTTAAACTTTCAAGCCAAAAACTCTGGTTGCATTTGCTGGAATCGTTTTTTAATCCCCCACGTGTTCAAAAACGGTGGGAACTGGGAAAAATACCCCGATAAACACACAGCTGTGCGTCGTGCACTCTGTGAGGTCTTGGAAAAAATAACCCCACACGTCAATTACGCTACAATATATATACACATATATATGTATATAAATAATATATATATATATATATATATATATATATATATATATATAGATAGATAGATAGATAGATAGATATAGATATATCGCCACCTAGATGTATCGGCCGTTAAAGAAAAATCGATATGATTTTCTTGTAGTGCTGATTTGTTAGTTTAAGGCTGAATATGTTCCCGGCCGCTCCGTGAATTCTGATCGTGCTTAAGTTCCGATAAATATTCGTCAGCATTCTTCTTTCTGCCATCATTTATTGACTTTAGTTTAGAACATTGGGGTTACCGGAACAAGAGTCTCTCTCTCTCTCTCTCTCTGTCTCTCTCTATATATATATATATATATATATATATATATATATATATAGAGAGAGAGAGAGAGAGAGAGAGAGAGTTAGTTAGTTAGTTAGTTCAGAAGGTTATTTTTAGTTTTAGTTTCCCATACAAAATTTCCTAATTGAAATAAAAACTTTCTGAGTTGCAACTTTGTTCATATGGTCAGTGGTACATATTTTGACCTTTCGGTAAAAACTGAACGCATGCAAACCAGTGTAGTTTATATTTTTTTTTTCGATCCGTTTTACTTGAAACGTATATTTTAAGAATCTCATACCCCGTCTTATAAATTGCATTTTTTATTCCTAAGCCATAAATTTTCCCATCTCGAGGATATTTTGCAAGACTACTTTTCTTTCAACATTTCCATGTATGTTTATTCCTCGCATACATATCCGAAAATCACAAGAGTGGATCTCAACCCCCAGATGATGTAATAACGCAAAACTCTCTTAAGGCAGTCTCTTGGTCTGCCTAATACAGGGACTGAAATACTTGTAGTTTATTTAATATATATGGATACGGATGTATTTAAAAGTGTGCCTATGTATGTAGTTTGTGTCTATATAAGGGGTGGCCAACACAAACAGTGTTAAGAATGATTTGGGAGTGTCTACGGTCTTAGAACTGTCAAAAACATAAAAAAAAGATTATTTTTAATAAAGTTGTTTCAAGCACTGTTTTTATAATGTTTTCACTATATATATCCTTTTCCAATTGTTAGAATGATTAATATTATCTGAATGCTTAAATAGTGTTAATATGTTTGAATATTATTTTCTTGAAATTGTTTTACGACAGTATTCGAATCTTTGTATATTTTTTTATCAGCCTTAATGTAGAATGCAATGATGCTCCGCTATAGAGGTTATTTATCATGCTGCTTATATAATTTATGGGCAATTCAATTCTGGAACAAGTTTACAAAATTTTAATTCAGGTATCCCTCCATGGGCCCACTATGTTGAAAATGAAAATTAAAAATCACTAATTTTACAATTTTTTATTCTGTCTTGAGAAAATTGTGAAATAAGAAATATTTTTTGAAAAAATTCAAAGAGCAGTTTATTAAACATTGTGGTATAAAATCTTTTAAAAAGTTATCATTGAACCAAAAGCCACAAAAAATTGAAAAGTGCCACATTCGGCTCTCGAGTCTTACTTTGTCTTACCCATGGTGCATATATTTTGACATAGATAGATGCAAATTTACTGGCGCTTTATGATGCAGACATATATATAGGAATATATGTTTGTATTCACACATGTAGGTGTGCATCTTAAAAAAATAATCAGTTGATAATGTAATAGGTAGTTATTAAAATAATTAATTTACCGTCAGTCGTGAGAAAAATTTAATTTTAAAAAGGCAACTGTAAAAATAAACTAACTGTATGATACAAATCAGAAACTTAAAATAAAGAAAAATGTTACTTGTTTTATTGATGAAATGGCACATTAACTACAACTAATTATTTAGAAAACGCCCATTACACAGTAAGATTATTGAATTGCATGTCTCATGCAGGTATATTATAGTCCCATACCCCGGATAAAACGAATCCAAGAAAATATTGAAAGAAATAGATACAGGAAATATGATTGATCGCTGTGCTAAAAATTAGTTTTGCATTCACCGAGAATTCTTGTTTCGGTAACCCCAATGTGCTAAACTAAAGTCAATAAATGATGGCAGACAGTATAATGTTGACGAATATTTAACGGAACTTAAGCACGATCAGAATTCACGGAATGGCCGGGAACATATTCAGCCTTAAACTAACAAATCAGCACTACAAGAAAATCATATCGATTTTTCTTTAACGGCCGATACATCTAGGTGGCGAGTTTAAATTCATTTGCAGATAACAGCAATTTTTCGGCGAGCCGATATTTCACCCTCAGCTATCTGGTGGCACTGTGGCTTTGCATATACACACTGAGCACGGACAACTGGCGTTGGTTGTGCTTAATGATATCTCCAGGGTTTATGGAACATTATTGATTGGTCCGATATCCGTATAATATCTCTTCAGCTCCACGCCTCATGAAATATTCATGAGGAGTGACTTCTAAGCCCCCCCCCCCCTCATTGCATCAGCTTTTGCCCCTTCGTCCCCCCTTCACAAATTTGGAAGGAAATCGTTGTCAAGTAAGAACTAGCAACTTTTCAAACCGCGACACTTTAAATTTCCACGCATGGTTGCAGTTTCATGTTGGAAGGTTTGCCGCCAATAGTGATTCTAAAAATCGCCAAATAAAAGAAAAAGTAGGAGCTACTTAATAAGCGAAAATATCACGATCAACTGATCAATGTTTTTAAATCGATTTTAAGAAGTAGATTAGCAATTTATCGTCAGATCTTTAAGAAAAGTAATGAATAGAAACGTGCACGTAATGTTTCTTAGCATAAAAAATAGATAATAAAACGCGTTATTTATTAAAGATCTTTATTTAATAAAAATTGATAATTTAAAACCACAGGTAATATTTGGAAGTCAGTCGATCTATTCAAATTTATTTAAGATTGGAAATGTAATATCTAGAAATAGTAGGTATATATTCTAAAGTACTGTAAATTTTCTTCCGAAAAGGTCAGACATTGATTACCAATCAGTTTTCTCTCTGCAAAAATTCTAGTTTAAGATATCTATATATCTATCTGTCTATGTGTGTCTCTCTCTCTTTCTATTATTTTAGATAGATGACATTAAAAATACACCAAACGTTATTCATGGTTTTCGATTGAACCTGACTTCATCGAGTATATCACGATGTTCGAACATTTACTTTACATCTCTTCGCTTTCACGAGAGACCACCTTCTCCAGCCGGCAACCCCTATTCGACTCTAAATGGACATATTATGTTCGGAACGGATTCGAGACTCCATAGAGGCAATGTTATGGAAGAAACTTCTTTTCAACGGCCACCCCTCAAAACGGCCATTTTTTTCGGAACCAACACTGGGCTCCATACAGAAATTTCACTCTAACAATATTATTTACAAGTCTGAATACCATTAATAGTGCTGTTATAGGTTTTCTAACGCCATCTGTTCAATTTTTTTCACAAACAGGTTTGTACTATATTATACTGCTTACACCTGCGTTTTTTAACTCTAATAATTTTGCTGATTCATAAGTACTGGTAGTATATTTCATCACTCATAATCTGTGTACAACATCGCTAAACACATTATGTTTCAGTGTGAGCAGCTACAATTTGAGAAAATGTAATAACTTTTTATGCCGAAAATTTACTATAGAGGTATTTTAAAGAATTATTATGTTTTTGTGTGGTGAGAAACGTTAAGAGTTGGGGTTGTGGGAGGCAGCTAATTACACTCAAGAGCCAAAACATTATGACCACCCCTACATTTTGCAGTAAATTCGCCTGGATGACGTGGAAGGCACGTGATCAGGTGGAAGTGGTATTTAACTGCTGCTGGAGAGTCTGAAGAATCATTCTTTCACTTACTTCTGTGTGTGATGGGAAAGGCGGCGGATCTAAGCGACTTTGATAGAGGGCAGATTGTAATGGCTCGAAGGCTCGGAACAAGTATTTCCGAAACTGCATGACTCGTGGGTTGATCGCGACCTACAGTTGTTAGAACTTATGCAAAGTGGATGAATTACGGTGAAACCAGCAGTAGACGACATGGAGTTGGACGTCCACACGCTATCAAAGAAAAAGGTCGTCGGAGACTGTCTCGCATGGTGAAGCAAAACCGGAGCCAGACAGTGGCTCAGCTGACAGCCCAATACAATACAGGGCGAAGTAGAATAGTATCGCAGCACACTGTTCAGCGGACACTGTTGGATATGGGGCTACGCAGCAAACGTCCCACTCGTGTGCCTTTGCTGACCATGCGTCATCGCCAACTGCGCCTGCGCTGGGCCCGGGAACATCGCGACTGGTCCATGGATCAGTGGGAGAGAGTTGCCTGGTCAGATGAATCATGGTTTGTCATTCATCACGCGATGGCCGTGTTAGGATACGCCGTCTTCCAGGTGAACTGTTACTCCCTCAATGTACAGTAGGTCATACACAGGCCGGTGGTGGCGGTAGTATGCTTTGGGAGACGTTCTCTTGGGCGTCTCTGGGACCCGTGGTTGTGGTAGAGCAGACCATGAATGCTACAGGGTATCTGGATATCATTGCGGACCAGTTGCACCCTTACATGGCCTCTGTTTTTCTAGCTGGAAATGGAATGTTCCAACAGGACAACGCCCCATGTCACAAGGCTAAAATTGTGTTGGAGTGGTCCCAGGAACATGATGCTTAATTGCATTTAATGTCCTGGCCGCCTAACTCACCGGATCTCAAACCGATAGAACACATTAGGGATGTCATGGGACGGCAGCTCAGAGTTCAAAGACCACCAATTCGCAATATCTCGGATTTGCGTGACCGTTGCTTAAGCATCTAGTACAATCTGTCTCCGGCCATCTACCAAGGACTTGTGGCATCCATGCCAAGGCGGGTTGAAGCTGTGTTGCGCGGCAAAGGTGGGCCAACGCGTTATTGAAAGGTGGTCATAATGTTTTGTTCTTGAGTGTATATTCTCTTTTCCATTTTTAGGGAGGTACGTTTCATAATGTTCCAGCTTTTACGATACGTTCTCGTTATGGGTTCTTATGATTTATTTTACCTGTTTTGGTGTGGTTTTGGCTTAATTTTTTTTTCCTGTCCAACAAAAGTCATTTATGGCTTTCATTCGCAGTTATTTTTGTATGACGTCATTCTATCACGAGGGCATAACTAACACCTTTTTTTGGATAAAGCCAAATATCACACCTTTAAATATAAGCTTGCATTGGCTGGTTGAATAAACTGAAGTTAGTAGTCAGGGAGTGAATCAGTGCGGAGCTCTAGTTCAGTTCAGCAGGACATATTTTGTCGCCTCAGAACTTTTATAAACCATTCGCTCTCTAATATTATAAACCATTCCTTTACGATTTTTTTATACTTTTAAGTATTCAACTTATAAGAATTAAAAATAGTGCAGTTAATAGAATAACGGACTTGAGAAAAATATATCATAAACATAAAGGAAAATTTTACTTAAATTACTTTATTACTTAAATTACTTTATTATTACAAAAAAAATAAAAATCATAAAAATTACATTACGTTTGTATACTATTTGCTATGTAATAAAAATAATTACTAAATAATTCCTAGCGCCTTTATCGCAGAAAATGACTTCATTGCAAATCTATAATTTTTTTTTAGATACCGTAAGAATTTCGTATTTTTACTATGGCTAATTTTGGTGCGTATGTCAATATGGCTTCTGAGGTGATCGCCTCGCTGCCTCGCCTATGGCACCAGCTCTACAGTTCCGCTTTGAAAGTAGTACCGTTATTCAGTTTTTAAGTTATTTTATCGTGCAGACTGGACAGAGCAGTATGGTAAAGTATGATTTGGATCGTCATTGACCATTCACTCTAAGGGCCTGTTCACATCGGAGTCCGTTGCGTTGCGTTAAGGAAAAGATGACGTTGAGACGAAAATAAGCCAATCATAGGCGTTAAAAATTTCATTGCTACTCGTTTGGAGGCATATGATTGGTTTATTTTCTTCTCAACGTCATCTTTTCCTTAACGTAACGTAACGGACTTCTATGTGAACAGGCCCTTACAAGTAAGGGTCTGTTCACATAGAATCCGTCAATGTCTGCTTCCCTCGTATTGACATATTTTAACCAATCACAAGGTCCCTGGGTCTCTCCAATTGGTTGGCAGGTCTGTACAGTCCTTCCGGTGCCCAGGCCCATACTGTTCATAAACCGATCAGGGGAAATTAACCCTCGGCTGAGTTTGCAGGTTTTGTTACGCAGCGTCTGGTCCTCAGTTTCACACTTGTCGTATGAACAAACCTTCCCGGCAGACGTATCTTTTTGAGATTAAACCAATCACAGACCTTAACAATTTCTTGGCTGATTGTTTGGAGGTTTTTAATTGGTTAAATATATTCCAATACGAGTAACACTGACGCTGACGGATCCCATGTTAACAGGCCCTAATTCATACTGCACCCGCTAAATACGTTAAAACAAGAAGATTTCTTTAGATGTTGTACAAAACATGCATACGTATTCATTATTGCTATTTGTATATAACTTGAACTAGCAATAAATAATATACAAGTTTACATATTGATAGAAATTTAATTTTTAAGGGGACGGTGGACCTTTCAAAGCGATTTTTGAAATTCTTACCTCAGAGATATGAAATTTTGCATATATATTCATTAAAGTATGATGATATTAAACCTCTTATAAAATTTTATAAATATTTTTTTTAATTTATAATTAAAAAATTGAAATTAAATGACTTTTAAAAAAAAATACTCCTTGCGACTCAATTTTTATCTTTCCCCTTTAACTTTTCATTTATGTTGCTTATAAATATATTTTTTAACAAAGTTATGTATTACTTTTTACTTTCGTTGAATAATGAATTTTTAGGAAATATTTTTATGCTTCTTCTCTGAATTTTAATGAATTTTTTGTACTTTTCTACGCTTGAGTTAAACTTTGATAATCTGATTGACCTCGGATCCTAAAATGGATACATAACTTTATTTTGATGTATTGCAGGAGTCTTTATTATAAATTTCATAAAATTTTGTCAAAAATTATGACGCGAGGAGCATTTTAAAGACTTGCAAGTCTGGAAATTTCTCATTTTGAAAAAAAAAGCCATTTAAAAGATGTTTTCTCACCTACATTTAATACTTATTTTTCTAAAGCCAACAAGTTTTCATTTTACTTTTCATAACATGTTTTAAATGCATTTTATTCCAATATTTAAATGTTTATATAATATTAATACACCCCCCAAAAAATTCCAATTTTTGCTCGATTTTTGGTAATTTGAAAGTCCACCATCCGTTTAAAAACAAAAATACACTTAACATGTTGTCTCCATTTTTAAATCGTAGGGATTTTAACGTAATATATCTATTAGGTTCCTATAGCAATTCACATTTGTCATTTCAGCCTGAGGAGATTAGTTTTTTTTAAACGTCAGAGGTGTTCTATAGTACTTGTTAAATTGTTTAAAAATCCAATTCTTTCTATTTATTCAGTATATTAAAATGATTTATGCATGTTTTATTTTTAAAAAAAGTCCAAGCCTTATTTCTGGAAGAAAAAGGAAGACCCGAACCATTACCATTAATAACAGAAAAATATTACGTTGCAGTCAAGACTTAGGAAGCGAAAATCCGTCCAAATTTATTAACCATAAAATATCTCTGAATTGCAAATATCTCTCCGAATCACAACAATTGAAAATAGCATCTAATAACAATTTTCCCCAACTCAGACAAAGAGCATTCAAATGTAGTCTTTTTTTTAGTTTAAAACATCTGTCAAAATGATTGATCAATCCTAAAAAAAAAGAGAGGGAAAGAAGAAATTTTTGCTAGAACCGGGAACATCATGTAAATTTGTTGGCTACATTCAAATATGTCAACAACAATAAAGTCAACAATGGTAATTTAGTAAAAAAAAAACTAGCACAATATGCGTTTAGGAAGAAAATGATGGAATAAAAACGGAAGAGGAATTCTCCTTTAGTATGCCAAACTTTACTTTTAACATACTTAAAGATTTATATAGTGGTTAATATAACAGAAATAACCGTTTATTAAAAAAAAACACATTTCTTTCACTTTATGTTTTTTCCTTATTATGCTGTCGAAAATTTCTTTTACGATTACTTTTAAATATTTTAATATGATGCAGATTGAATGTATGAACAATGATCTTTTATCTTTTAACTTTATAATAACAGTATTACTGCAATAATAATTATATTCAGACTTTATAGAGAAAATAGCCCACTTCTACCCAGACATGGGTGTATATAATTTGAAGTGGCACTCAAAATGAATTTGATACAAACACAGTTTATACCTGAAACAATGTTTATTGAATTCGTTGCACATATAGGATTTGCTTTTACAGCATTAAGCATACGTACTACTTGTACGGAATATATTTTAACATTCAATAGAAATACATATTGCAATTACTCACAAACCAGCAGAGAGTCAAACCAGCAGTACTGCCACGTAGACTTTGGGCCTGCTAAGCACAAGCGCCGGTTAACACCTGGAGTTGCTTACCTCGTAGCTCCTTCTCGCTTATCTATTAACTTTAATAACACACCCTTCTTCAACCTTTCCATTAATCAAGCTGCATGGTCTTTATACTAAGCGTGTATGCCGAAATTAGCATATCTCAAGCAGCTTCTTTAATTCATTCAATCAAAAGTTCGATTTTTGTGAATCGAATCTTATGTATACCTTACAACTTGTTAATAATATACAGAAACACTTCTCCTTCGTGGCCAGTCATGTTTCCGAAAAAAGTGGCGGTTTTGAGGGGTGGCTGTCGAAAATATTTGTCTTCCATAACATTGACTCGATTTAGTCTTGAATCCATTCTGAAAAAAATATGACCGTTTAGAGAGGTGGCCGGCTAGAGAAGTTTCATTATATCTAGTTCCCCACTTTGTAGACATTTGCTTTTTGTTATTCACCGCTGATTTTGCTGGTTACTTTATTATGAGACCACCGTTTAGGTGAGCCAGTTATAGAGAAAAAAGCCCACTTCTACCCAGACTTGGGTGTATATAATTTGAAGTGGCACTCTAAATGAATTTGATACGAACACAGTTTATACATGAAACAATGTTTATTGAATTCGTTGCACATATAGAATTTGCTTTTACAGCAATAAGCATACGTACTACTTGTACGGAATATATATATATATTAACATTCAATAGAAATACTTTTTTCAAATACTCACAAACTAGCAGAGAGTCGAACCAGCAGTACTGCCACGTAAACTTTGGGCCCCCTAAGCACTAGCGCCGGTTAAAACCTGGAACTGCTTCACTCGTAGCTCCCTCTCGCTTATTTATCAACTTTAACAATATTTCTTCAACCTTAAAGTTCTTATTTATTAATAACGCTGCATGGTATTTATACTAAGCGCGTATGCCGAAATTAGCAAATCTCAAGCAGCTTCTTTAATTCATTCACTCAAACGTTCGATTCTTGTGAATCGAATCTTGTGTATACCTTACACAGTATTGGTCCCTATGAGTGGAACGACACGGATACGACTAAGCCATATTCGGAATTTGAACCCAAGTCCACTGCGAGGCAGGTCATGACGCTGCCCTTAATGTGGGTGGGGCTAAAGATTTTTTCAATGACAGACACTTGTCTCTGACGGCGGGTATACTTGCCGATATTTCCCCATGAAGATCCCTGAAAGTTTGTTGGCTACTTTATTATGGGAGACCCATGTATGTCGGCTAGCATTGCTCCCTATAATAGGGACAACACGGAAAAGACCCCACTTATTCGGGACTGGAACCCAAGCAGGGTCCGATTTAGAAAATTCTTGACTATAGGCACAAATCGGGATGCCCCCCCCCCCCCACTACCCACTAACACTGATGTGGGCGATTAAATTTCCAAAATTAACGCACAAAAAAAAGTAATCAAGAATCATTGTGAAAGTACCATTTTACAAAGATGCAAGCGGAAAATCTTATTCATCCCTTATATACACTATAACATACATATGATGATCTATACATATAACTATACATATGATGATCCAATCAATCAAATTTTGAAATGATATATAAAAAAATTGCCATTAAAAAAGGTAAAATTTAAAAAAGAATTGAATTGGGAATTTTTTTTATAAAATAAAATTTTAGGGGCCCCCAACATTCGGGGACTTCTAGACCCGGACCTACTGTGCCTAATGGAAAATCAGGGCCTGAACCCACGTCCACTGCGTCACAGATCAGAACGCAGGCCACAATACTATATGGGGGGGGGGCATATTACATGCTTAATGAAGCTGTATTTTATCCCAAGGATAATAAAGATGTGTTGAGAGCTGTCTGCGAATTTGTCACTTACTAGAGCAGTGATTGTCAACCAGTGTGCCGCTGCTCATTACGGTGTCACGAGGTTTATTTTTTCTTGGTGATAAATTGAAAAATGTTAGTAGAGCCCTCTAAAAATAAATATTAAAGTGCTTAACAAATATTTGTTCTCTAAGCACCATATTTATAAGACTCACATTATGTCTTATTAACCCTTCGGTGGGAACATCTGCCTCTCAGACGGCTATGATTTCTTTATTCAACGCTGCCCCCCCCCCATCCTTCGACCTTGGGAGCCGTGAGTCTACATATGCTGCAGTCAACTTCATGTCTTAGGTTTGGAAGGGTCATTCATGACGCCAGCCTTCAATGGTTCAGGTAAAAATAAGATTAATCAGAGTAAAAATTAAAAATCCCAACCCAATCAATCGTTCGGCTAACTAAATGCGTCTACAAAACGAATCGTAATATAATTTGTTATAATTCGTTATCTTTCATATATATATATATATATATATATATATATATATATATATATATATATATATATATATATATATATATATATATATATATATTTATATATACATATATATATATATATATATATATATATATATATATATATATATATATGTATATATATATATATATATATATATATATATATATATATATATATATATATATATATATATATATATACATATATATATATATAATCCGGATTGACTGACTAAATGCCTGTACAAAATGAACCGTAATATAATCTGTTATAGTTGGTTCTGTGCAATAGAAACTGGTGAAGTATTAAGGAGAAATGGTTTGACGATTGTGGCTACCATGATATGTATATAAACCACAAATATCCTCTGAATTTCTAGTTAGGAATACGTGAGAAAGAGATATTCCATCTATATCTGCTTTCCAGGCAGATGTTCCCACTAAGCGGGAAAAGAATCAAGTTCCCACTAAAGTGTTAAGTCTCACATTAATAAAAGAAAACTATACTTAGTAATTTCCATTGTAGTCCTCTAGTTTATACTACACTTAAACGCATGGGTATTTTTGAAACTGCATTAATATATTCTATTCTGCTGTGTGTTACTCATATCTTTCAATTAATAAATAAAATCAGCAATGGTTTAAGTATTTATTTGAACTAAAATTTGACATGCTCCTCGTACAAGTGCCGGATTGATTTAATATTTGAAAAATAAAAATAAAAAATAAAATTCTAAAAAGTCTGCCCCGATTTTCTAATCACATTCTCAGTGGTGCTTCAAAGGGAAAATAGTTGGGAATCTCTGAACTAGAGTTTACGAACTGAAAAGAGAAGCACGGGATTTTACGCAGGAATGATTTTATAATGATATGGGGGATTACAATTACGTAAAGGATTTCGCGGAATTTTCCCATCTGTCACGGATTGCGTTGCTAGATGTTATAGACCAGATGCTAAGGGTGATTTATGACCTTGAATGTGACATAGCGATTGGGCCATTCTCGGCCACTCTCAGGACTCTTTAAGCAAGCGTCCTCTACACAAATAATCATTAAAAAAATTCCAGTACGAAGTAATTTATCTTAAAGGCTTGTGGTTGAAGAATACGTTTACCTTAATACAATAGATTTAAAAATGATTTGTAGCACATTTAAAAATTCAGTTTCTTTAAATCGGTTTTCCCCTTCTGCCCGGTTATTTTTCTACAGAAATTTATTTGTTTCGTAAAAATTCGTGAAGAATTTGAAAAATCTTAATCCATTTCATTTTATTAATTTTTAAAGGAAAATTTTAATAGGTAATTTAATTTTTTTGTCGTTTTTATCCCAGGTGGGATCCAGTTTTCAGACAATAAGAAAAAATTATTATTATTTTTTTATATTCTATGGCAAGGATTTCAAATCGGTGTGCCGCTGCACATTAAGGTGCCTTGAGATCGGCCAAGGGTGCAGAACGATTTTATTTTTTTCTTTGGGGGATGAGACAAACAAACAAATATTAGTGGGGCCCACTTTAAATGAATATTAAGTAGAATTAATTACTCTCACGCTTGAGATATTGTGTTACAGATCGATACACTCATTCCTGAGGGTAAATTATCTGCTCTCACAACCACAACTGTCAAACCTGATATCTAACATTTGTGCTCTAAGCACCATTCACATGTCTCATATTAATAAGACGATATCCATTGAAGTCCTCTAGTGCAGGGGTCGGTAAATTGCGGCTCACCAATACAGCCAGAAAAATCAAAGCAGCCAGAAAAACTGCCAAAGACAGCCAAAATCTCCAAGACAGCCAAAAACTGCATGTCATCCAGAAAAAATTCCACTATTTTATTTAATTTATATTTAGTGATTTTTATGATACAATTTATACCTTTTTCTGAAATGCAGAGTTAACTAATAAATGCAATAATTTTAAAATGTGCGGCCCTCCGCTAACCTCCGCTTCTACAAAGCGGCCCCTAAGCCAACAGAATTGCCCACCCCTGCTCTAGTGTATTATTATACTGAATCCCGTGGCTATTTTTGAAACCGTATTAATATATGCTATCCTTGTCTTTGTGACTTATATCTTTCTCAAATTAAGGTATTAAGGAGACTCTTTATGGGAGTCTCAAAATGAATAAATTCAGCCATAGGACAAGAATTTAAATAAACTTAAAAATGTTCCTGATATACATTCCACTTTGATTAAATACTTGAAAAACTGGAATTCTAAGAAGGATGTCCGAGGTTCTAATCAAACGTGAAAAGGCTGAGAGACCCTGTTCTATGGTATAAACTTAAAATTTCACGTAGGGTCAGTTTCTGCTGCTTATGGATAAATTCCGTATTAAGTAATCTAATCCATTATAAATTAAATTGTTATTATTAGTTTGAGATTGCTTTGAAGCAAAAGATGGTTTTTATGATTAATAAAGATCTTTTCACAAATTATTCATGGGTAGTTTTACAAATATATTCACAAGAAATTGAGAAATTAGCATGTACGCTTCAAAAATAAATACGAAAATGATTATTTACATCTAAATATATCATGAATTGCATGCAATTTATGCGAAAAGCTTTTTACATATTTTTGTTATTCGGGCTCAATTTGCTACTGAATGCAGATATATTTATTAGAAAAAGGAAGAAATATTGTTACGTGAAATGTTAATCCATCTACCTCATGATATACGGTGTAAGAACTCTTCTATACACATCGCCGTCTCTTAATACAGGAAATAAAAACCCGATGAATTATTTTTTATGGAAAAAAGTTTTACACAAAGAAAAACTTCTTATACAAGCCGCAATACATATGCTTTTGCGGTCTTCCCGGGAGACCGCAAAAGCATATGCATTGCGGTCTCCCGGGAGTCTCAAAAATATTAACACAAAAAGAGACCCAAGCTTAATTTTAAGAAATGTTTCTAAGGGATCTTTTATATTATACTCATTTTTTGTTGCTTCTTTTATGCCTGGTATACGATGGCTAATTAATGAATCCTAATTATCACCGGATGTTGAAAAATTACTCAGTGGCTTTACATTTATGAGCTTCTTTTATAAAATGATATTTTATAGTTAATTTCATGTTGCTAGGTCCACATATTTTTTATCTAACCACGAATAAAAGTGATTAAAAACGGCCTGTTTTGTTTTGCAAATTTTCTTAGAGTAACAATTTTCATAAAATTTTAATTTTTCCTGAAAAATATCTTGAAATAAAACTCTCTATTCATTCCGCAGATGCAACTCTGTAAATTTTATCTCATTTTTTTCTTTATTATATACGTATAAAGGAATAAATTAAAACTATTTCGATGCAAAGATTTCAAAGCATCATGCTTATCTCGTACAGAATTTAAGCGTATAAAAAAATTTAAACAGAAAACCAAAACGTGAAGCTAAACCAAAACAAGAACACCAGAAATTAACTGTTAAATGATAACATCTATTTATCAACAGTGTCGCTATTATCATTAAATGAAGGATCTTTAAGAAAACAAAAAATTCTTCATTTAACAATAATGTCGGCCCTCTTGTCAAAGAGATGTTTTTACTAAACAGTTAATTTCTGGTATGCTTGTTTTGGTTTACCTTCATGTTTAGGTTTTATGCTTCAACATTTTATGTTTTTTCTTATTTTCCAAGAAAGTGCTGCAATCTGCGACGTTTTAATTTATATTAAACTGCAAATCATAATTCTTTGGGATGTTAAAAACATATCTTCTTGATATATATATATA